>JAPYZA010000775.1:0-31581 GCA_030522685.1 Eupelmus azureus | reverse complement strand
TATATTAAATATAAAAAACAGTAACTATTCAACACCAATATGGAACTTTTAATTTTCTTTTCATCGATTTTTGGTTCACCTCGCTTAAATTTTCTAGCCCAAAGGCGCTTGCACTTTTCTCTTTAGCCGCTTTATACTCAATCTACCAGATAAAAATGATTAAGCACAACTTCCCGTAGTCTCTTTATACTTCGTATTCATATTTACAACGTACAAAGCACCTTCTCTCTTAAAATACCGTGTCGAGGGACTCGGCGAATAATTATCGGAAAAAATATTTTCCCTCTACTATCCCGTCTCTCGCTTTTGAAGCGAAAAAAAATTCTCGAAAGACAAGAAATCTGTTATATCCTTCATGTCTACGACATTTACTTTTTATCCTTTTAATTGTCCCGCTAAAAATATGAGCTTCGATTCACAATGGCAATGCACATCTTCGCGAGTCCCGCGAGTTCGGTTCACATCTAGAATGCGTATAGATTTTTTTTTTATTATTTTACAATGTTCACTCTGACGAATGCAAGACATCCTTCTATATGTAGTTACACGAATTTTCCGCGCCTAATATGCGGTATTTTTCTTCTCATTCTTTCTCTCTCTACACAGAGAAAATAATTTATTCCTTTTCAACGAAAAGATTTTACGCCCTTCAAATCAGTTATCAGTTATCTTTTAAAGTTGAATTATATATTGGTCTTTTATTAAATTTCATCTATTTTTTTCTGCATTACACGCTTATTTAGAATTTCGCTATAATTAATTTTCTCAGTGCAACTCCCAAGCTAGCTCACTAAGACTACCGTATTACGTGGATATTTGATTATTCACACAAAGAAGTGTACAGTTGTGAATGTTAATCTTTTGAAAAATAGGCTTGATATCTTTGTTCTCTTTGACATTTTTTCATTACTTTGCTTTTCAAAAATATCGATCCTGCTTTTTCTTAAAGAGTGCGCAATAGTTTTGCCACTTTTATTGATATTTTGGCGGATAACCTTTTTTTATTGAATTTATTATAACAATCTCAGTATTTCTTATAACTCTCATCAATCTATTTCCGTAATTTTATAAAAAAATACTTCACCATCTATGCATCAAAATACTAAATTATATGTATAACAATTTCAACCTCGTTACAAGGGTATTATTTCCTTTCTCATTATTTAAAAACTCTTTAAAAAAGGCCATCCATCCAAAATTACATAATCGTGTTTACACATTTAATTTCGCGATTAGATATAGAAAGGCGGCGATTTAAACAGGGTTTAAATAAACTCCTTTTCTTTCGCGGTTGTATTGGACGCGTCAAACTTGTGCGCAGTTTCGGCGAAAACTGGAAAACCGTCGACGCCACGCAAAGCTTACACTGCGACGTTCGCTGATTCATATTCGCACGTTCGCTATACCCTTAGTCTTTTTCTTTATTCTTTTCCATAGATCTTCCGTGTCAACTGTGAAAAAAGGCCGATATGACGACTATTATTTTAAAAAAGATTCATCTCTTTTAAAAAGCAGGCCTTTTTTCCTGATTTGACACTTTTCAGTATACGAATGTCATTACGCTTGTGTTTTTCTCTTTAGTTTTCAGGAGGAAAAAATCAGAAATTGTCGTTGTGACCCGGATGACAAAAAGTAGTATAAAACGAATTCTTAAAAATCGAAGCTTTGCTTGCTTGCTTGTTTCTGCATCGCAGACTCGAAAAGGAGGAATTACACATCTTTTATTTTCCTTCTTGTTCATTTTATAAATCTTTATGCGCGTATTTAGTGAGGTCGTTTTTCATTACTTTTTTTTCATCTTTTTGCAAAAATACGAAAACGTCTATATTATTTGTTTATATAAACACCGTCATTTTATTATTACATTCACTATTATTACTTCTTTAACTTCTTATGTATCTCTCATTGCCCTTATTTTTCATCTCTATCTCACGCGGACTCTATATGCTTTTCTGCCTCTATTTTCTGTGATTCATTTTTCCTTTTCACTATCTTATCCGTTATGTCGTGCACGTTAACTATCATATATTTACGTGCGTTTTCCATCATATATAGTTTTCCTCCTTTTTCAAATATCAGAATATCATTTATCGTTATATATAATATGTATATATCTTCACGGAGCTTTGCAGAAAGTTTCATATGTACAACAGACGATACAAGTTTATTATATACTTCCTATCCATACTGAAAATTATCGACGGCGAAAAGTTCTAAGATTATCAGTAATCTTGCCGGCGAGTTTTCTTATAATTTAATCTGTACAAATCATTATTACATATACCTTTTCTCTGCGTTTCTTTTTAAATAATCATGAAAAACCGTTTGTATGTAATGTATTATCTCTTTTTTTTCTTTAAAAATTATAAGTTTCATTTTTGGTGGTCGAGTCACGACATTGAAATTTTTGCTTTTATTAACCTACTCTTGTGCTTGGTCAAAACTTGACTTGTTTATTCTGGCGAGTAACTTTATGTATTTAATTCATTCTATTATGAAATGCAATTGTTATAAAAATGAGCTGATGCGATGAAGCCACGATTAATCTACGCGATTTTAATTACTAATAAATATAAAAAAAGGAAAAATGTATATAATTGCGAATGTCGAAACTTCTATAAACGGCTCAGTAATGTAAATGAGAGTAGAAAAATGTTACTATTGCAAGTACAGTCGACTTTAGGCAGTTTTATAAATCTTACTCTATTTAGGATGCCATGTTTCTTATTTTATTTCTAAAGTTCGAACTAACAGTCATGGATTGTTTTAAAAAAATGATAAATGCACAAAGAGTATATATTGTAAAGTTCGTTACAGTAAGTACTTTAGTATTTTATTCTGATTTGTCAGTTTACTTTATAGAAGAATCGATACGTTGCTTTCACGGCGTACCTAAAAAAAATTGAAAAAGGAAAGACTCATATTCAATTATAACCGTTTGAGGTATTACGTTATGCAAGCATTGCTTTAGCAGTTTAAAAAAAAACGTTTTTGAACATTTTCGTAATCTGCCAAAATCTTTGCTATACATAATCCATACAACTAGTAGTCTTTGAAAAAATTAAATTCATCAAGAAATTGACTACTTTCTATCAATTGACAAATTTTCTTTATCGGCATTTAATTTTTTGAATTCTTGGCCCTTCTTGCCTGTTTATGGTTAAAAAAGTTTACTTCATCATGTTGATTTTCGTTTTTTTTATTATTAAAGATTATACAAGATTCTAAAGGTGGGAACAGCAATGGCTCGACCGCAAAAGAAGACAATATTTATTCGATTAATCTTATACTTTCGCATGCGTGCGCGAAGAGAACGAAAAGGAGACGAGTGGTACACATAATCATGTCTCATCGGTACGCAAAAATTAATAAATCTAGAGCCTTCATTGATACTCTATAGAATTAAACGCGATTACGCCTTTTTCAGTCTACACGCGGGTTTTTATTTTCTTCAAAAAAAAAATCCCAAACTAATTTTGCTCGAGCCGTAAAATAACTTTTTCGGTCGATTGATCGTCTGGTTATAACGTTTGAATGTTTGTCGCGTTACATACTAAAAATGATATAATTCATTATCATTATTACACGAGATCAAGCGTCACTGCAAAACTGAACGTTTGCTAGACGGTCCTTCGAGATTTTCCATCTCTCATCATTTTAAACTTTATTGCTACGCCGAAAATTGGTCCCAAGTGAAATTTTTTGTGTTTAAGGAATCGTCATGAGGAATCATTACTTACAGGAAAAATGAATAATATAGAGAGTCAAGAAAGAGCAAACGTTCGTTTCGCATCTGCGCCACCTAAATACAACGAACGAAAGACAAGGTTGACTCGTACTTATAATTTTACTTTTCTCTTTTTCGAGATTATTAATTCCCAAAGTATCAGACCATTAATTGATTTTTCGTACTGTGGCGAACGAAAAACCGACTTATATAGTTTTAAATTTTAAGAACATTACGAGAAAGAAAAGTATTACGCGTGCCACGTCAAATTAAATGATATTTTTATGGCACTAATCGTTCTTAAGAATTTTATAAGAAATAATTTCACTTCCAAATTGTTCTAAATAATGAAAAAGCGCCTAAATTAGCTAAGCTATTCAAACGTTAACCAGTCGATTAATCTATCCTCTTTACTTTTTATTTTGTAACAAAACCTAAAGTAGTAAAACGAAAGTAAAAAACAATTATGTATACTTTTTATGATCAAGAATCAGCACTATCCAGAAGAGAGAAAACCGAGATATCAAATTTTATCTAACAATAATCAATTCTCGACTAAATGTCCAACAAAATCAGTTGCACTTTCCCGAAAATTAGAATAGTGTAAACGGTCTAAAAGCAGGCAGTGCATTACTGGCAGTGAAGCGTTTAATAACTCAACTCTAAACTCATTCTCGATCTTCTTCTCTCTTGAACAGTTAGCATCAATTTTTCCTCCTTCGCGAACAACGCAAATAAATGTTGACTTTTTTACGCGAGGGGAAAGTATAATTCTTAAATTTGCCGCTTGCAAATGAAAATATTTACACTTACACATATAAATACAGGACACTGCTTATATACCACGCAAATTAACACTAAATTCTCCTTGACTGCTGGAAAATTTCGCAAATAAAATTTGATACTTCAGAAATCTTCCGGCAGTGAAAGATGCAAAGACGACAAATTCAAGATAATTATCAATCTTGTCGAAACTTACTAACGTAATATAAAAAAGATTCTCGCCCGTAATTAACTGAATACAAAAAAGAGAGAATGTTTACATCGGTATTAGACATTTTTAATGTAGCGAGGATATTCTTTGTTTTTATCGAAAGTACATTTGGTACACAAATTAAGAATTTATAAGTAAATATTTATTTATATCTATATTCTTAAATGAAATTTTTACAACACTAAAATATAGTGATACTGAAAATAATTTTTATAATTACGTTCTAATTTCTTCTTTTTATACTAATATGATGAACATACAAACGAAGTTTTTTTTGTGAATAGTCAAACAAATAAAATCCTCGAAGTAATCATCGAAAATGTCTAATGCCGCTATATAATGTAGAAAAAAACATGTTGCACGCAATAAATGTCCTCGAAGGCTTTCACATGTCACAATGAAAGGAAAAAATCCTAGGAAAGATGAGCTTATCTTTTCCGGCGCTTTCGCTGCGTCTCGGAGAAAAGTAAAACAAAAAAAAACGCAGATATATGTGTATGTACTTAATATAATTCTCGTCTCGCATAATTCGCACTAAAGTATGTACAAAACTTATTCGCCGACGACATTGTCCGAGATTGATCGGCAGCTAACATCGGGGCTTCTAAAGAGATCCTATAGGTCCATATTGCCGGGTAATCGCAATAATTCCCATGCATAACTCGATAATAATTAGCGTACTTCGGTATTATTAATAGTTTGTATGTTTTTTGCCTTTCATTCATTTAGCGAATAATATAGCAGCAATAAGTCCTATAACTAATGTAATCGTTAATAGCTAAAAAGTTGTTTCGCCCCCCCTAAAAGAACGCTCTCACTCTCGTTCTTTATATAATTCTTCTTACAACAGTTATTACACGTATTGGCAGTGTTTCCTCAGCTGGTGTGTATGTCTTTCGAGTTTCTTACACTCTTTTTCCTTACCTATTCCTTAACTCGCATCTTATTAACCACTTACTTTTTTTTTGCTTATTTTCGTGTTTTCCCTATATCCGTATCTAACATGTATATACAACTGGCAGTACCGTCACAGTAATCACGAACGCTTTCTTTCTCCCGCTAGAATTTACTTCTTCACATCATTATTCATTTTTTTACTTAATTTTTTTTTTTCATTTTTACAAATACTCTAAGCTCTTATGAATGTATACGCTTGTCATATCGTTATCACATCACTCCGTAAAATCAGAAATCAACATTGACAATGACTTGCATTATATTTTTGTTCTTAATCAGTTTGTCTAAACTAGCATTTAAGGATTGACTATTTGTCAAAAATCAAAAAGAGCAAAGAATTAATTTTTGGAAGTGACAGTCACTATTGATTTCTGCGAGCAAAACACATTGTGGTTTTTACCGCTTTTGGCGTCTTGGCAGTTTTATCTCTTTCTCTACCCGTATAAGATAATAGCATACGTTGTTACAATTTTCTTTACCTTTTATCTTTATTATTATGTTTTTCCTTTAACTTTACGCTTTTCGCTTTTGTAATACTATAGCTTGGAAAATATATAACACAGCCTCCGCTTTTCTGACCCGCGTGAGGGTAACAGCTCGGTGATCAAAGAGCTTTCAAATATAAACAAAATTTTCTGCTTTATCGGCACTTTATTCTGAATATTTTTTTTATTTCCTATAATTTTATAAATTATATTATCCAAAAAGCAGAGAAAAATTGTTTTAGAAAACAATTTTTTAATTTCAACTACAAGATAGAAATTTTAATAAAGAAGAAATTTTGATTATATCAAAGCTCCTTAGGTCTCGTTCGAAAAAAAAACAAGTGTGTACTTCCCATTTATTACAATTTTTATTATTAAAAACGGTTTATAGGCACTGTTTGTCTTTTACTCTATCATTTACTTTAAGAAGTCTTTGATTGCAGCTTTATATAAAGCTAATAAGACTTTAATTGATACAAAATTATTTTAAGTTATATTTTTAATTTTATTATGAAATACCCAAATCTTATGTTTTCAAAATAATACATCTAGAATGCAATTATAAACAGGAAAAAGTACCTGCAAAAGATTTCTCGTTTTGTACCCAATATATTATTAAGGTAATTGATTTCATTGCTATATAAATGCTTGCATCATTTGTACAATCACTTCTATTGCATTCAATCTTAATTAACAAGACGGAAATCTTTGAGATTTCTAAAATACTTTATGCATTGGAAAAATAAATGAAAAATTAACACACTTGCATTTTAGCCGTACGTGACACTCAGCAGAAAGTATGAAGACGTTAAAGTACTTGAAAAACGAACACATCTCGAGCGCGCCACGAATTAAATAAATAATGAGCGTACAGCCGCAAAAACTATGCGTTTGTTATTTGTACAAATGATCAGCCCTCCGACGAATCTAATAAGAACCGAGGGAAGGGTAAATCGCGAAAATGAACACGTCTTGTCACCTTCGACACACCACGAAGCCCAGATAAAGTATGATCCAGTCGATAGAAATGTTCGACTTCATAATACCAATTTTGGTTTCGAGATCTTTCGTGAAAACAAACACTTGACACATGCTTGATGCTTTCGGTTACTGAGCTCTCAGCCTGCGCCATGATTGTAACAGTTTTCTAAATATTTTACAAAATAAAACTAAATTTTGAAACTGGAATTTCATTTTAGAAAAATATTATATATTTTCTATAAAGTTAAATAACATTGTAGAATTAACTTGATTTTTGTAAAAGCCAAGATTTTTGTCAAAATACTTAGAAAACTATTCAAAAACTGTCAACCCCAAATGGAGAAAAAATAACGCCAGGCCGAAACGATTTATATTTTCTAGCTTATATGTATATACCATGAAATCTCAACGCATTCTTTGAAAGAAATTTCTATTCAAGAATACGCTGATCTTACATTGCCCATCCTACATACAGAGTTCTCGCTTCAAAAGTGTTTTTTGATTCAAAAGTGCATTTCTATCGATCGGAATTGTTGCAATTTCCTAGAGGTCGAAGGTCGAAGTATCTTCACTATTATTCCTCATTTTCTTCACGCAGCTTCAACGAAAATATTTCTTCGTTTCATATTATGATAGCTATTGTTACGAGAGTCCAAAGAAGTGTAATTCGGGGGGACCGATGTCAGATATCGATTCAGTAATCCTTAAGGCCACCAGAGTGATTATTTTTAATTGTATTAGTTTTTTCTTTCGGCATGCAAACACTTCTTTCCCTTCTTCCTCCATTTTTTTTCATAAAAGTCTTCTCCCTCGTGGTCTTTTTAGTTTACTTTTTTTTTAAGTTCGCTAAAACGCTGTTGAGGCACTTTCGAGGCTCTCCCAGGATCATCGAACTCTTGTAGCGCCGAGAATCCCTCGCTTCAAGTTTAATTATTCTTCGTTTAGGCTGGACTTTAAGAGAGTGCGTTTATTATAGTACCATCGATCATCATATCGAAACTTTATTGATATTCGTCGGTTCTTCATTTATTTCTTCATTTTTAGAATATACTACGTTTATTTAGTTTATACTTTTCGTGAAGAAGTTCCTTACGGAGTCTAGAGCTTGGTTCGTAACGCACATGTGGACACTCAATCGGTCGGTTTGTTCTTGCGTTTGCTCGATCGGCGCGGACTAGACAACAACGGCGGTACCATCTCTCTCACTGGATCCCTGTTTCAAAACAAAACCCAAAATAAATACACAAACGTTCCATATACTTAATTTGTTATTATTTAGCTATTTGTTTGTCACCTCTACTTACCGGATAGAATTGGGCGATGCTGACCGTCTGTCATCACGTGGTCCTCACGGGTTTCCTGCGCTGCTTGATTCGCTGCAGCGCCGGCTTGCCATCATTTACGGCGGGGTATAGCGCGAGATCCACCTCGTCCGGATTTTCCATTGCAACTTTACGTATGCTTACGTGCTTCGTGGTGCGCATCTCGGACTCCAAGACCCACTCGTCTGGTTCACTGTTGAGATTTGTAAATTTAAGTTTAGGATTTTTTATTATATTTTCTATGAAAAGGAACGAATGTAACTGCGTGGAACTTACATGTCTTGTGGATGCCATCGTAATAAAACTCTAGCTTTGCCATCCAGCTCTACTCTTCTCGCTAAAACCTACGTAATAAGAATGGAATTAGGAATCCGCTAATATAATAATAATATAAAGTAGTTTGCTAGTATAAAATTCATCGTACTTGACTAGTTAGGGCCATTGAGTCTCCCGGTGTTTCAGCCAGGCGACCTTGTGTCCTCGTCTGTGCTAGTTCCAATAACCTGTGCTGCAGGCTTTCCATTACACCCGGATCGAAGTAGTCGAAAATCCGTGCTGAAATTACATATTATATGAGTTATTCATTTTGTGAAGTAAATGTATTAAGACGATTTGAAGTCTTGGAACCACTAGAATCTTTTTTTTTTTCACTCAGTTTTTAATTTAACAAAAACGTTTTTTCTTCATAATTTTCTTATTTGTACCGTACAGTTGAATGATACCGATATCTATAAAAAATAATTTGATCTTTTAAACTTACCGGACCATGGCTGTCTTCTATATCTCAATTTCTTTCCGTTTCTCCTGACAAGTTTGCCGCCACTATCGGTGCTCTTTCTGGACGTGGTACTGCTGGTCTCGGACTGATTGAAGTGACCGTTGACGTGCCTTTCGAGTGCAGTCTGCAAAAATACAAGATATAGATTAGAACGATGTAAATGGTACTTTCCAGCGAACATTGCCCATAGACTTTCTCACATAATATAGAAAATTTATTAACATTTTTAAAATTCACACAGAACACCAATTAAAATAATAATTTTGTTTATGCTATATCGACAGAATAACAGCTTTAATGTTTCATTATTTGTAGGAAGCAATTCTGTAAACATAGGTCGATATAAGCTACACCTTTAAACCAATCAAGTTACTGCATTATGAAATGATACTACTGCCAATTTGTAAACTAATACTTTTGGAGAATTATTTTAAATTTAAAAGATGACAATGTCGCAGTGATGTTCTTACAGTAAGATCAATCCGTTGCTTTCGCGGACGACCACGTGGCCTTTTGACCACAACATCTTTACGTATGAGAGCTGCGGGCATTCTTAAGGACCTCGGATTTTTCAGATACTCAGAAACAATGAATTATAACCGAATACTGAGGTTGAAAGAATGAAACGCCAGCGATTTTAGATAATTTAAAAGTTCTTGAAAACCCGATAATTCACTGGAAAGTACCGTTGAATTGGAAACACATAAAAGAAGACACAACAGCAGCGTTGATCAACTTTGAGTTCGTTTTCGCAGATTTAACGCTTATCAAATTAGAAGACGTAATACAGGCATTGCACGGCGTCTCTGTTTTAATCCACGCAAAATCAACGTTGATCTGCGGAGTATTGTTCAAAAGCAATGCTTAATGCAGAAATCACCAGCAACGGTTGAGAGAAAATAGAGCTGGAATAGTCGTTGACGCTAAAAAACCTGCGGTCTACAAATGTATTTTCATCGCTTAGCTGCCTCGAAAAAGCATCCCAAGGATTCAGAGGTCCTGGAAAACTTTCTAGAGTTGAAAACGACAAGAGCAAATTTTCTATCGTGAAACTACCCTAGTTAAGAGATTTCATAAAAAATACATTAAAACTGATTGAGTATACGAAAAACTTTCGCTTATAAACGTATACACTTTGGTTAATTTTAATAGACTTGAAACGTTTTTATGTGTAATCGGAGTTTGGAGATAAACTCTAAGATTTTTTTTCAATAAAATAACCTATCCAGGGTTCGCAATGACAAAAGTTTCACGCACAGATATTAAAGGCCGAGCGGTAGGGTTTAGCGAAAAAAATTGTCGAAGCTCTTTCCTTAACCGACACTGATGGTTCAAATAATATAAATGAGAAAACGTAAATACGTATAGGTCGTCGTTCTGAAATCGACGAACGGTTATTTGCTACTGCCTTAACAGAAGCTGATGTAATGATACATTACCCCAGGAACATGTGGGAGAACAGACACGGAATATTGGGGGAAGTACACACTCTTGTGATCCACACGCACACTAAGATAGTCGGATGCTCGTTGAGACGTAAGGGACTTCAGGTGTTTAGTAATATAGACTTCCGATATTTACTCTTACATGTATAAAGTCAGCTTTATATATTATATTTATGTATAATCCAAATGGCCGAATACGTTATCCAATTATATCGCAGAAAGAGTTTTATTACAAATTTATATACGAAAAGTCGTATAACTGTTACAAGACCACGATTTTTAAAAAGTAAAAATGATAAGCTTACAGCTTTTTTTTATTTAAAATAAAACAAATAAATAAAACAAACTTACAGTTATTGTTTTATTTAAAACAAAAATAGAATTTGTGTCATAAAAATTCTTGAATCTAAAAGCAATAAAGGAAACTCGACTTTATTCAATGATGTTAATAATCTTATTAAATGGATTTTTATATATTATCAAAAAATGACGACACATTAATAAATTAATAAATTTTAATCGTTAATGAAATATAAAAAATTTTCATTTAACTTCTTCTAGTGATATTTGAGGTTCAGTTCATCTTAGTTTGATATTTTTAAAATTATAAATATTATAACGTCGTATATAAGAGCATTGTAAGACTATCCTTACATTTACAATCGAAGGATATTTTGATTTTAGGACTTTTTAATGAGATAAAATAACGTAGAAAAAGTACATGGTGACAGTAAAAGCATGTGCTGCGTATACATTTCATTAGATGATTTAATTATCATATGACTTCAAAAAAATCTACATACTTTGACCTTTGCAGCCTTTACCATTATAATTGCGTAGGATAATTGCAAATTTTGAGAACCAAGAGAGAACTAGATTTCTTCAGTCTAAGTCTATGCAAACTAAAAACATCATGAAAAATCTTTATTGAGCTTTGCTCTAGTTCCTTCCTTTACACTTTTGCACTGAAAAAGCGATAATCATTTGTTTATCTAATCTCTTTTTCAATGTCTCGTAAATCTACAATGGTCAAACCAAGAGGAGCTTTCCCTCATGGATATTTTTCGAGCCATATTAGATATCAAATTCCATCGATAGATTTGCGCTAATTTTAAATCGAAAACATTTCGATAACGGTCGCCATACCTGTGAGCTGAATCTACTTCCGCAGCCGTCGACGATGCACTGGAAGGGTTTGTTGCCACCATGCGATAAAACGTGTCGCTCTAACCAACGCCTCGAGCACGAGCTTCTGCCCTCGACTTTGCAGCCTTGCCAGTGGCATATGAAGTTATCGCCGCCTGTTTGTGTGCTGATGTGCGCCGACTGAAGAACGAAAGAAAATTTTTGTTTCATTAATTCTGCTTGTAATGAAATTGATCAAGTATTGACTCAAAAACCTTCTCCACGAATCGAAGGAAAAATAAAAGAAACTTCGATACGTACTTGCAAGTGTTCGAGGAGCGCGCTGCTCGAGTCAAAGTTGACCTCGCACTTCTGCCACCGGCAGAAGCCGCTGTCGGCGGACTGGCCGGTGCGGCTCTTGCCGGGCACCTTCGCCGGGAACCTAATGGTCGTCGGCGCCGAAAGTATTGGCGAAGGCGAGGATGACTGCTTCGATTCAGCGCTATCTCGAGACGATTCCTCGTCCTCGTCTTTGGCGGAGTCGCTCGGCGTCGGTGGTAGACTCAGCCTCGAGAATAAACTGTCCGAGCCCTTATCGCAGTTATTGCTCGTCAGGTTGTTGTTCTCGTTTACGTAATTCGTCTTCGGTGAGAATACGTTGTCCTAGAAATTGAATGAATCATTAATTATACGTTATGGATTTTTATACGGCGACTTCGGATATTAGGTTAGATTTCTTTGCGTTGTTTACAAAATTACACTTTTAGTTTACAAAATTTTTACAAATTTTCAAATTTCCACCACTTTTTGTATTTAAAATTGTGAAAAAATTCAAAAAATTTTATAAACTAAAAGCATAACTACAATCTGAAACCTACCCTCCGAAATCGCCTTAAGCGGCACGATAGCGCCTCCATGTCAAGTACAAGACACTAATGTATAACCAAGCCACGCTAAAACAGCCAGTAAATACGCACCTTGAACTGATTGGTCTGATCGCTAACTAAAGCTGTGGGAGTCGCCAGAATCGGCGGTGGCGACGCGCTGGGGCTCGCCTCGGACGTGAGCCTCAGGTTGGATATTTTACAGGATGGCAGTGTCGAGAGTACGTCGCTCGGTATTGGCAGTACGGGCAGGCCAGGGGCCTTTATAATACCATTTGTCGTCGTCGTCGTACTATTACAAATATCTTTCGTCGTCGTCGACTTCTTGTCAATCGTTGACGGGCCGTGATGCTTGCCGTTGAGCCGCGGTTGAAGTCCGTTCAAGCCCTGGGACAGAGTGCGCACTTCCCAGTCGGTAACGGAGCTGCGACTGTCTTTTCCAAGGTGATACTTGGCCAGGCCGTTCTTGCCGTTGCGCTGGACCGTGGCTGGACGCCGGAATTCCCCTGAGTTCTTGGCCGCCAGGACCGACATGTCGTTCTGTTGGCTCTTCTTTGTCTATGAAAAGTTTGGGGAATGTAGTTGGAAAATTTATTTTAATCGATTCTGACTGGTTAGAATTATTTTTGAATAGTGTATTGTGGGTACTGTACTATTTGTATACAAGTGAAATTTGAATTACAAATAAAATAATTTTAATCTCTTGAGTAATCCGTTTTAGAATTGCTAATGATAGTATCGACACCAATACCCGTTAAGTGATCTTCATTTCAAATTCGGTTGCCTTATTTTTTAGTATGCAACTAAAATTTACTATAGATGCAATACTAGCAACGTTTTCCAGAATCAGATTCATCATTCAAAATACTAACAATGCTTTTATAACTATCGCCAATACAGCTTTATAAAACATTCCTAAACCATTTCTTAAAAAAAAATCGAAAAATTACCTTCAGTTGCTGGGGCTTGATCTGCGTCTTAAAATACTCGGTGATCTTGCCCTGCGAGTCCTTCTTAGTCGCGTTGACTCCGGCCTTGCCAAGCCTGGCACCGGGGTCAGCCGCCTGCCTGGGCAGGCTGCCGTGCTCCGGCTCGGCCTTGAACCTCTTGTAGCTGTTGGAACAGGCGGTGACTGCCAGGGGTGGCGTCCAGGGCCACTGGGGCCTCGCGGCCGCGGGCTGCTGCTGCGAAGGCGCCAGCTTGGGATCGCTCGGCTCCGCGGCTGCTACTGCTGCCTCGGCTGGGTCGGCTGGGCCGCGCTGCTGCTGCTGCTGCTGCAGCTGGATGCCCTCGTCGCTGCTGGTCGAGCCACAGGGCGAGCCGGGCTCGGTGATGTCGCTGCCGCTGGTGCTGCTGCTCGCGCTGCTCAGGCTCAGGCTGCTACTGCTGCTGCAGTCGCCGCATGAGATAGCCACGCCGCTGGAATTGAAGAAGAAAGGATTAAAGTTTGGTTCGTTTGGGGATTGGGCTTTTTTGTATAGGCTTGTTGGTATTTAGATTTTCCCTTATGCGGTACCTAGGTTTACGTTTTAGAGGAAGGGTGGTAATTAAAAGATGAAATATAAAATTATTAATGTAAATATTGTAAGTATTTGAATAAAACAACCACTTTTTTAGCTAATGAAAACTCAGGATTAATGCTCTATTTTTTCTTGTCCTACATGTGCAGTTACTTTTTTTTAGAATATAGCAAAGTTTTGGCAAGTTGCCGAGAAAACAATTCATCTTGCCTGTAATATTTTTGATATAGTATCATTCATTATTAGATTTTTTAATTAATAAATAAATTCATTAAACATTACCAAATTATCAAATAAAAATAAAAACGATAAAAAATAATAGAATTAATAACAAAATTGTATTACAACTCCAACAATATTTCGCCCCAAGCCCCATTCCATTAAAAACTTCATCTCTCAATTAAGCTTAAACGAAATTCCCGAAAATAAAAATAAACCAGACGGACCGTCTCGAGCTTGAAGCTTGAAAATCTTCGCGCGAAACGAAGCCGAGCGCACGCCGACTTCGTCCAATTGGCAGAGCCGCGTAGTCTGGCCCTGTAATTAGGTTTTCGCCGGCAGTAATGTCATTACTCGCTAAGCATGCAATTTCCCGCTCCATCTTGGGGCACTGCTCGATGCAGCGCGCGCGATGAAGCCCCGTGAGGCTAAAACTTAGAGGCGCGAGCTGCCAATGCAGTTTGCTGCTTTTTGTAACTTTTTTTTTAGCGGATGTAGGCGAGGTAAAGTTGTCGAGGTGAGAAAGAAGGGTGGAAGAGGGAGACGGTGAAGTTGGGGCAAGTAGGTGGGAATAGTGGTTTGTGAATTTTATTATTTGATGTGAAATGGAAAGCCGGGGTGATGTAATGTAGAAAGTTTTATTAGTTTTGCGGGAATCGGCGAAATCTGTGATTTATAAATTGTATGTTCTATGTTAAGAATTAGGTTGTACTGTTTTATATTCATGTAATATTTATGGTAGATGTGTTTCAAATATTCTATTGCTTAAATTTTATTGATATTTTAATAAAAAAATGTTTATATAAATTATTTAGAATAATTAAATAACTTTAATGTTTATAAAACTGTATAAAAATTTTTTTTTAAAATATGTATAAAATATAAGATATATAATAAATTTAATATCTAAACAAAAGTTACTTGAAAAATGAGTTTAATATCGCAGATTACGTAATAACAAACTAAATAACCATAAGCAACTTAAGAGTCGAACGTAACGTACAATAGAAAAAAAGAAACAAAAAGAACTTTCCGTGCTATTAAAAGTAGCCTACAGCTTTTACGAGTGCTTTTCCCGATCTCGTAAAAGTACCTTATACGCTCCTTATCGACATCCGAAACTTTAGTTTGAATCTCGCGCAGTCTAGCGTATAGTGCAAACTACTCCCAATCTTCCTCAAAGTTATATATCTCTCTCAAGGTGTTCGCCAGTCTTCGCGACTAATCCTTTACTTTCTACTATTCCCGTAGCTCTTTTGATCAGGCAACGTATTCGAAAGTACCATAATAAACAAAACTCAAGAGAAAAAATCCAGCCTAAACTCTCTCCCCCCACTCCGCAAACCACCCACCGCTCGACATTTCAATAAAACCCAAGAGATTAAATTCCTCCAGCGCACGAGGAGCGCTTAATCGCTCCGAATCCCCACGCGGCTCACTTAAGCCGAAAAATCTCGCACAAAGCGGCGAACCTGTAGGTGGCTCCGTCACTCGTTCGTGCACCCAAGCTCGGACGATGCACCTCGCCTCGCTTCGACTGCATCGCGCCAGCTTGTGTATATACAGCCTCGGCTCTCTACTCACACATACCCAGCGCTCGGAGTTCGCTTTGAACTTTCCCTCTCTCAGCTCGCATACCTGACGCTGCGCGCGCGTTAGGAAAAGTACTCGGTCACAAAGCAATATGCAGTAATGGCCTCGCGCTCCTAATACGATTTTTTCCCGCCTTTTCCGCGCACATTCGTTTTACCTTGTCCTTTGAACAACTTCACCGTCAACTTCGCCGCCTCGCTTCACGTTACGTCTCGCGACTCTATATACGGCGCGCGCGTATCCGGCACGTTTTAGCCGCTTCTCCCACTCCCCGGCGAAATCTCGGTAATCTTTTCGACATTATTAACGTTTATCCCGCGCGCTTGCCGCTCTTTATTTCTCTCGCGTACGCTCGAATTTCTCTCTTCTCCCGCTTCGGTCTTTCTTTTTGCCTTCTCGCGCCGTGAGCCCTCCCCCGTCTCTCTCCGCCTCCGTCGACGTTTAATCCTCTACCCCCTCTCTCGGATAGAAACGTTCCACTCGCGCGCGGGCGTTTTTCCCCCCTATATATATACGGCTAGCTCTCGAGACCTTTTTCGTGTTTCTCGTCCAGCGCTCCGCTGGGCTTTTCGTTTCCCCCAGCGCGTATGGCTTTTGCTTTTACGTTTTGCTGAGGGGGTGGGAGGCGGTGACGTTTTTAGCTGCGGTGTGCAAGAACTATTAGTCAACGCTTTCTCCTGGTTATTTTGGCCGGCGACGCGGGTGATGGGTAAGAAGAGCGCTAATTACGCGATTACGGTTAACGAGCGGATCGATATCGCGGGATTTTCCGAAAAATTGCTGGATTTTTTCGGGACTTCAAATTACCCAGATCTTCAATCATCCTCAAGTACCCACCCACAAAGGCCAGCTCTTAATTGAACAAGATACACGACGCTTAAGTAGCCCAGTGTCTGCTTCAACTTCGCGCCGGAGCCAGAAACCAAAAAGCCATCAGCCATCCGGAAATTTTGCACCCTAATTCTCACACCTCGAGGCCCAGCGCAGCGCCCAGACAGATAAATTTCTCCTTAGCGCGGCGCTCTCCTCTAATACCCAGCTCATCTCTCATTCGCGCACGGAGCGCGCCAGCCACGTCGGCGACGGAAACGCAACCAGCTCTCTCTCTCTCTCTCTCTAGCTCACCCAAATACCTTGCCCTCTCTCCCGGAGTTATATTAGCGGACTCGCGGCGAGGATATTACAGCAGCCGCCAGACAACGGCCCGCGCGTTTGTCTCTTTGTCAATAGCCGAAATAGCCGGGCCGAGTACAGTGCGGTCTAATTTTGAGAGCCGGAGAAGGCACGAGCTGATGGATCGTCCCGGAAGAGAGCTAAGGTTTTCCGATTACTGGCGCGTTGTAGGTCATACTTGGAAGTGAGTTATTGAAAATTTATGCGGGCTTTGTGGAAGAAAGGCGGAAGCGTTGAGAGTTAAAATTGTTGCTCAGGAGAAGCCGGTGAGACTAATGGAAGTCAGAGTAGTGGAAGGACTGTTTCGTTAGCCAACCCTTTCAGCAGTAGAAGGAAGAAAAGCAATCAGCACGAGCATATGGAATTAAATTAGCAGCAATGCCGAGTCTATAAGTACACATCGCGCCTCTGATCAATAATTTCCGCAAGCTCCCAAACTCATCGGATTCCAATAAACCAACCGGAGTACGTTTGCGGCAGAGCTCGCGTAAAATGCAGCTCGATTAACACCGACGGCCGCTAATCGCGCTAATATCGCGCGAATCCGGCGCGAAAGTAACTCGGATTTCAAAGGGACGGACACTTAATGCGCGCCCGAGACGTAATTTCGTCGGGTTGAGTCGGGACGGCTGGATTAGAGTCGGTAATTACGGCGCGTTATCCAGCGACTGCGACGAAATTACGAGTCGAAAGCGCGAGGTTGACCGGCGCTGCTGGAGAGGTCGGAAGGTCGGTGGGAAGGCGTAATATGAGAAAGTATTTATAGGTGGTGTATAGGAGATTTGATTCGTTAAGCGTTTTATTTAATTGTGAAATTTAATAAAATATAAGGTAAATTAAATTGGAATTTTTACAACGATGTAAGTTGACAAAAAAACTTGATAGATAAGAATCTTTCGAGCTTTCTTTTCCTCTGATCTGGTTTTCACCCTCGGAAGCATCGGATTTCCATCAAATACGTTTAATTTTTTATTACGCTTTGCGACGACTCACTCGGCTGAGGAGAAAGAGAGATAATCTTATCGATGGCTGACATGCTGAGAGATCGCGAAAAACTTTTCTAGCTTTTTTTTCTTATAAGTAAGATTTCATGCTGCTTACGCGGAAGAGCGAGCGATATTCCTCGCCCGAATCTGGATAAAAGTTTCAGTGATTTTAAGAGATTACGTCTTGGGAGAGATTTTAATTCAATATATCTTCTTTCATTGTAAAAAGGCAAATTTTGTATGCTTTTTTGTGCAAATATGCACTATTAAAAGATGTATAAAAATTAACATAAACAAATAGTAAAAATAACAAATAACACACTCTTTTTCGAATTACATCACAAAAACATACTCTCCGTCATTCCTATGACATCTAGACTCTTACCCACTTTGTTCGCTTATATCCGACAGGATAAAAAAAGCGCATATGAGTAATTGCCCGCAATTATTTGTCGCAAGAGCATCTCTCGCGCAGAAACCAGCTCATATAAGCGCAACGTTCGCGGCGCGAGTTT
Organism: Eupelmus azureus; assembly: GCA_030522685.1. Lineage (NCBI taxonomy): Eukaryota > Metazoa > Arthropoda > Insecta > Hymenoptera > Eupelmidae > Eupelmus > Eupelmus azureus. The sequence continues at coordinate 12,877 of JAPYZA010000775.1, read as the reverse complement.
TACTACAGGAAGGAAGCGCGAAATTGTGTGTCCGCCGAGAAGGAAACAAAGCTCATTAAGGATAGTTGTGGTTTCTTTTCAGCCGCTTACACACACATGAGAGAGAAAAACAGAGAGAAAGAAAAGAGTCAGTTTCACTCGAGGCTCCCTTTCTTTTCCGCCGCCGTGTTGCTGTTGTATTTTTCTTTGCTTCGCGAGAGAGAGAGAGAGCGGCTGCAGCGAAATGAAAGAATAAAGAGGGTCAATGAAAGAGAACAGATGTTGCACGGAGAAAGAAGAGAGGCGCAAGGTGGCGCGGCTCGGCAAATATCGCTTCGGTACTCCGGGTGCAGGGTAAACAAGAAATACTGATATGACGGAGAGGAGAGTACGAAGAGGCGTGTAATAACGGAAAGAGTTTGGGTGTAGATAGAGGCTTCGATTGTGTATTGATTTGAATTTGGTATTGAAGTTTTTATTCGAGTGGAATTAGGTTACGTAATATATGGAGTATCGCAGTGTTATAAAATCTTGATGGTAAATTCAGGTGTTTAGCTCGCGCAATAGACAATTTAAGCTTAAAATATAGAGGAATTAGGCGTACGTTGTCGAGTAAATCGCTTTCTTGACTCATACTTTTTGTAATTCCTTAATCGTTTTAGGCGTCAAACCTTGTAAAATGTTTTTCTAAAGTAGTCTCTCTTAATATTCAGCCGAGGAATTCGTGAACTAGCTGCGCTATAAAATTTTTGTGGCAAAAAGTGAAAGTACAGTTATTATGTTTGTTTAATCTATTATGTATTTATGCGGATTGATTATAAATATCCGATACGAATTTTAATACACAACAAAGCGTAAAACGTTGCAGCAGTACGCGCCGTAAAGTTAAGCCGCTGACAGCAAGGGAATAACTCATCGAAGAATGGAATAAAATTACTATAATTCATAGGTGACAAAACAATATGTATGAAATAGGACTGCCATGTAGGCAAAGTCGTTACACCATAACGACTTCTTAGCATGAAAAAATGGCTTTCTTTCATGGCAAATGCAATTACAGTATTGAAACGATAATATATTGAACTCGGAACTTTAAAAACCCCAACATTTGTAAATGAAGTGGCAATCGTGAAAACATTTTGCAATAACCAAACCCAAGAAGGACTACAAATAATGACTCAGCCGTTCAAACAAGAGTTTAGCACATTCAAATCCATTACCTCCAAACAACTCCTTTTAAAAAACCATATAATCCCCGAAGAGTTTCGCCCATAAACTCAAACTTACCAAGGCTAATCCAAAAAGACCAACCAACTCACCTACACATCCAACCTCCCAATATCCCCATAAAAAATCCACCCACAAAAAGCCAACCAGCTTGGCCAGCAAATCAGCCAGTCCACCTCTCTCTCAACCAAGATTATTATTGGCCCGCGAGGCACTCTCGCTGCACGTGCACTCTCTCCTCCTCCCACGCGCTGGCGACGCGTCGACGACCGCCGGCGCATAACTGACCTACACCCACTCTCCGCGCGCCTTTCACAGTCGCGCAGGCGCGCGCCGGCGGCCGTCGCCGCCCTCTGGCTCGTCGCCCGCACTGCTATGCCCGTGTGTATCTATATTTTGGCGAGCGTGGACGATTGACGGCCGCCGAGGTGCGAAACGTCAGCGTCCGAGGCGATATTTCGCAGAGGATGAGAAGCCGAGAGTTGACAGGAGCGAGGGATTCTGCCGTTTTGGGAATTGCTGGGACTGATTGGGATTGTAGAAGATTGGAATGGGCTTGAAGGGTGGAGATACGACGGTTGATTTAGATGGTTTAGTCGAGTGGTTTAAATTGTGTTTTCGTTTGATGCTTTGTCGAAATGTGAATTCGGAAGTTTACGAGATGGCTTGGTGAATATCTGATTACAGATGACAATATTCGCCGGAAAGGAAGTGATCTAGATTTTATAAGATAATAATAACGACGCCAAAACTGTTTATATAATAATAATCAAGTTCGCATTTCCAAAATTAAACAGTACACCAAAACCATAAAAGTCCATCAAAAGCATCGCACAACGACAAATCCCTACAAAGCCTAAATATTCCATCAGACGTGCAGCGGGCGTACAAATCCGCGCACACGAGCAATTGTTTCTCCATTTATTAACGGATCGTCGGGCAGCTGGCAAACAGACAGAGTCGGTCGTCAGGGGAACGGCCTCTCCGTGCGAGAGATTGGACGGAGATTGACGAGGGCACGACAGGCCGGAAAGCGATCGGAAGCGCGCCAGTGACCAAATGTTTTTCTCCCCGAGAACTCCTCTGTGTATCCCTTGCCGAGGAAGACGATAAAAAGCCAAAGGATCCAAGAAGGATGGCCATAGCCTTGCCCCGATATCTATCCGGAGGGAAATTCCAGAGGGCTCCGGAAGGAGGAAGCCTCCAGAGATAAGCGGAGGAGAAGAGGGCAACGGCACGCGGATTTATATATACCAAAGCTCTCGCTCGCGGGGATTAAAGCATTCCTCCAGTGAGAAATTTAATTCCTTTATCTCGGATTTTTTCCGCCGACTTGACAGCGAGTTTTGCGTTGTATGGGCTTTCGATATCGCAGCGGGTAGGGGAGTGGGTAAGAGGCAAGCGAGAAGAAACGAGACGAGGAGGGAGAAATTCGAGTAGCGCGGTGAGGAGGAGCGGTTTTTGTAATTTGGCCAATAATGCGCTCAGGAATACGCTGAGGGATTTTATACGCGCTGCAGTCTGAGAGGTGGATTCTTTACGATAATTTGGTAATAAATATGAGCGGATTATGATATAAAAAATAACTTTATTGAGAAAAAATATTGATCGTCCAGGTAAATAGCTTCAAATTCTATTCAAATTCAATTACGGTTACAGTCTTTCTATATGAAAACTCGCACCTTTTTCCTAATTTGATAATTAACACCTATAGGTATGTCTTTCATATCCTACGCTATTGTTAATTCCAGAAAGTTTCTTGATAGCTATGGCAATGATTAAGCAATCTAGGTACGTTAAAAATCCAAGTAGCGGTCAATCGTTTTAAAAATGCGATTCGCATAAACCGTCAGCTTCGAGGATTCACTCGCCACAAATTGCTTCAAACCAATCAACAACTCTTCTCTTTGAAGTCATAATCGACAGCCATCTCAGAATCCAGCGAAAGCCCAGAAAACGAGCGTCAGCAATTCCTTTTTATCTTTTCTCTTTTAACCGCAGATCAGTCCGCGCCCAACTGCACATTGCAAATTGCACGTCGGGCCTCGGCGCTCCAGATAATCTATGACCCCAGGCCCAGAGCGCTCGGGCTTAATTAGAGTAGGTCCGCCCTTGATGGCCTTTGTGGAGCCTTTTGCCAGGCCGCTCGTTTAGGGCCAGCGACGCCAAAATGTGCACCGGCCGAGACGCGATGTCGGATCATTAAATTTGTAAAATGGTGTTGCTTAGGGTAGTGATGCATGGACTATAGAGTGTTTAGTCCGCTGTATTTTGTCGAGAATTATGTTGAAACCCGATGCAACTGAATTTGGGAATAAAGCTAAATTGCATTATATTTCGATAAGAATACTATATAGTCAATAGTAATTGTATAGCCTACAAAAAAGATTGTTTTCCTTATTCTGAACGGAACTTCCTGTAATTTTAAGACTTCGTCTTGAAAAATCACTTCTATTTTGACGCTTGATCAACCTCTTACTTCCATGCTCCATTTCGACCCTTCTTTTCACTTTTTCACTCCATTCATTCCTTTCTGTCTGACCAGTATCGCGCAGACCCTTTTCAATTCCCTTCATTCGTCGATTTTCAAGAACTCCCTTGGACTCTTGTTTGTTCAAAGCAACACATACCATAAGAGTGGGCAATATAAGCTAACGGTAAATATACGTTTAAAGGGAGAACATACATATAAGTCAACGTTCTTATATGTCCGTCTATTTTTTTTAGTCATTTTTAAAATTTAATTTAAATGTTAATATTTAATAGTTATATCTACCAAGAAATATTTTAAATTTAAAAATAGAAAAAAGAATATTTCAAAATGTGATAGGAAAAATCGATTCTTTTAAATTATTATTATATATGATTGTAGATTTTGACGTTTCACATCGTCAACTCATAAGTAATAACGTTCGTGACATATCTACATTAACGTCATTGCAAGTTCACAATTCCAATTTTCGATTGTATAATCATTTGATTGAAATTGACATACTTTTATTTGATAAAATTGTGAATCGATTTAAAATGGCAAAATCAGAAATTATTTAGGCCATAACAAGATGAGGGTCAATAAAATTAGGCATATACTCAGTTTTTAGATAACTAGTTCATGATTTACGTTCATTAAGCAGCTGTTCATCTATTGTAAAAAAAGATGTAAAGATACTGTCAGTACCTCGTACAAAACAAAGATACAGATTTCATTCCCACGAATGTCCGATCCATAATTCAACTGTCAAGGCAGGCCACTAACTCAATCACTCAAGCGATACACCTAATTAATCCAGCGACATAAATTGACAAGGAGCAAACGACTTTAAGCCGAATCGGTTAGCAATTATTCATAATCCGCCTTTCACGCATTTGAATAAATCGTTCTACTCTTTCCATGATCTCGTGTTCCGATTGCATAATAAATGCGCGAAACTTGCTGATAAGTCAATGTTTCATTAGTTTTATATACACATGCACACACTGCTGTGACGCTTCCTTCGTGTGTTAACGAGTTCGGGATGTGTTAGCTCGCGTATTAGCGACTTTGACGTCTACTTGCTAGACTTTGCTTTGCTAGATTTGCTTGTTCTTCGTTTTCTTTTTGTTGAATTACTCGTATTTCCGGAAGATAAACTGTCTTTAATTCAAAGGCAAACTGAATGTTTACTAGTGACGATTTGTAAATTTGACTGCAAATTTTTCTTAGTAGTGTGCCAAACAAGTTCATTAAATTGGAGACAATAACAGAAACAATTAAAGAATTATTTCTTTAACTCAACTGCTTAATTCAAGAAGATTCTGTTGATCTATTTATTTTATTTATGAGCATTAACATCTTATACATAAAACAGTAACACTGCACGAGCAAATGAATTTTCCTTTACGGCAACTCTCATAGCTCCTATAAATCAACGCGTACTAGGGTTGTGAAGAAGAACGCGAGAATAACGAAGAGTGTATGAAAGAGAAATATGCATGATAGTAAATATGGAGTAAGTTTAAAAAGATGAAATATGGCGAGAATAGAAATAACATTAATTAAACTGTTTCCATCTTTTGTTGAAATATCGATGATGAATTTGCGATTATTTAGAATCTTTATCCATTGATCAAAAATAAGCCTAGCTTTATAAATATCCGAAAATAGGGTTAAAATGCTAAGCTCACCTATCGTTGACAGTCACGCCCTGTCAAATTCTTGAAAAGCAAACATACTTTATTCCTAAACCATACAACTTACACCTATTTACTTTCATCGCCACTCTTATCATAACCCTATAAGAATCCTGAACCTCCTTACCCATCACCCAGACCAAATGAATTTTCCTTTTTTTCTCTCTCACTCTCTTCTATAAATCAAAAAAATACCACCGGCGGAAGAGAAGCTCGCGCGAGAGTAAATAAACGGTGCCAGCTCTCGAGAAGCCGAATCGAGGGTCCGCTCGGCTGCCAATCAGTCATACACCGAGGGGTGCAGCCGGAGTTTCTCTCTTCTTTTTTCTGTGCTTCAGTAAGAGTGAGAGAGAGAGAGAGAGAGAGAGAGAGAGAGAGAGAGAGAGAGGGAAGGGCGAGGGGAGGAAAGAAGGCAGCCCCTCGGGGCAAGGGGTCACCGACATATTGGATTAGGCTCGCTTGGCATTGTCGCGGAAGAAAAATGAAGGAACTCCTTTTCTCGTACGAGCTTCCTGGCCCTCCAGCAGCTTCGTTCATTTTCTCGTTTCGCGTCGTTTTTGTAAAAGGTTAGAGTGAAAACAGCGATGATACTTCCTCTGATACTGACGTTTTCGTATTGTAGTCTATTTACTATTAGTTCTGATGGTTTGCTATTTCTCAAAAAGCATTTTTAGTAGAAGGTAAAGTCTCTTGGAAACGATTAAATTTTTTCTTAGTATTAAAATGTGCAATCACCAAAAATTCAAGCCGGAAACCTTATCATCAAAAAATTTTCTTCGATTCCCACTACATCAATTGCACTCAATATCGATAAAACCACCCACCGAGAGCTACGAACTCCTACTTACTTATCTTTCCCTTCTCGCATCCGAGTTTATTTCGCTTTATTGTATCCCCACGTGATTTCACGTCCGCGACTCGTCGAGAGGGGGAGCTATTTCGTCGATTTCTCGAGTTTCCTATCACGCGGTAACGAGGGATGTAAAGAGGCGGTTTTGGTGCTGGAAAGTAGTATAGCTCCAATGGGAGGAGGCGGGAAAGGTCATTTCGTAGAAGTGGATGACATGCGGGATATGACAAAGGTGAGGATTCATGGTTTGTCGTGACATGAAATGGACGATTTTGAGTGACAAGCTGTAAAATAGTTCGCGATTGGCTATTAGACTTTATTAATAATAAAGCAAAGACAGTTTATACTTCACTATATGATTGAAACGATCAATGAAGAATAATTAATGGAAATTGCATATAAAGAAAGTGAGTTGAATGATATATTATAAAAAATTATATTGAAAGAAATTACTTTAATACTTACGAGGAAACTATCTTAGGTGGTAGTCCCCAATCTTGCCTAGGCCGCAGATGTTTCTATAGGCAAATAAATGAAACCCGTGATTCGTCTTTTAACCTTCATATATGAAATAAGTGCTACATATGATAAAAAAGATTTTTGGTATCTATATGAGCAATAATGAATTCTGCACAAACAGTAATATGCGAAGAAAAAATTTGAAATATAGACATAAAACTGTAAGTTTGAATAGCAGTTTTAGATTTTTATTCCAATTTTTTTACGTCATCTTTAACCATCTAGTTACCCATTAGGCTCATATTCGTATACCAATCATGATTTATACTTAGGTTCCGAGCATTAAAGTCATATAGCCATTATCTCATAACCGAAGGTCCAGCACAAGTTCAAATGGCGAAAAACGGAGTTCACTTGTTCGTCCATGGGAAACACACACGGTCGGGACAAAATCCGAGACCAGCAGCTAAGACACTGACCTTGCAACTCATGAAATGAATATTAGTAATTTCCTTCACATAAATTATATATGTATAGAGCAAAATTAAATGAACTCTTTCTTCAAAAGTAATAAACATTTTTTCTGTGCAATTAATGTTATTTCCAAAGATGACAACGTGTTCATTTAATTTTACCAGTTACTGTATATACACTGCAAGAAGGTTATTCATTTTCATAAATGAGGTATGTTTAAAAATATGGGATACTCAAAAAGAAAGGAGGAGAAACAAAGTTAAACATACAGAACCTTTGCACCGCATATAAAAGAAAATAAAAACCATACATTACTAAACAAAAATAAATTGTATCTTCGAAGAGAATCTGTGAGTGTGACGCTTGTTACGTCTATGTGTGTGCACGAAGAAATGAAGGCTTACCTGAAACAAAAAGAGAAACGGCGCGTTAATTATGCGCATAATGCATTGTGCGACGGTGAATTAACATTACTTATGCTACGTTAGAGATGAAAAACATTGTTAATGCGCATCGGAGCTGGCGCTAAAAGCACCAGTCCCGACTTTAAAAAAGGCCGTAACTCGGCCCCGGTTCTCTTAGCGAAAATCATCTCGCCGTAAATTCCAAGCACGCCGTATAATTGCGTCAAGCTAGATGTAGGGAGTGTTTCGTTGGCGCGGGCGTTTTTGTGCCATTATTTTTTTTAATGAATTCTCTTTTTCTCTTTAACGGCGCGAATGATGCAATGCAGTTTGGCGAGATGAAGGGTCTAATTTGAACAGTTTAAGAATAATAATAATTTAAGAATAATAATTCCTGTCTCCTGTTTCGTTTTTAGAATGTCTGATAGGAAAAAAGAATATCATTTTATTTGCATTTTTATTTAAAGCTATTGTTTTGATAATTCTCTTATTAATTTTCTTAAATTTAACTGTATGGAAAATTTTACAAGGAATACATTTGACTTAGGCAACTCGATAATTTTACAGCCAATTTGAAAAAATGTTTAAGTTTTTACAAAAAAGAATAAAATATTGTAAAAAATTATTTATATAAGTCAATCAGTTTTGTAGTTAATAAACTATTTTATGTCAAACGTAGACATTTAATTTTCTAATTAAATTATTAATCATTATTTACATATTTATAATGTTGGAACTTTTTATTTGAATTACATATTAGCAGATTGATCTGTGGATTGTACTGAATTAAAAAACAGTATTTACATATCAATAGCTTAATTGTTATGTTAATATAGACATTAAAAATTCAGATAACCATTTAACAATCATACCTCTATGCTTCCTCTTCTTGCTACTCAGTGCTTACTTATGGGTACATGAAGGATATGCCTTATATGTAAAAAAGTGCAACCCGAGTCTCATAATGATGACTGTCTCGTAGATGCTTAGGTATAGTGGCCAAATATTCCTCGATTAGAAAAATTACAGCACTACTACTATCCAACAACTGTATAGGCCTTAAATTCCAAAATTTCTTTAATAAAAATCACAATAAATTGGCCTGTATTAGTGAAAGTGAAAACAATGATACGTATGCAATAGATGAATGGTTCATTAATCGAATAAACAATGTACTATAAAATTCGTCATTCGGAAGTAACTCACGGAAGCAATCAGTTACCAGCGAAACTCTTTGAACATTAAAACACATGAATTATACAATGCATAATTAACCGTCCGCTGTTAATGAAATCTCCATAAAAAATTCAATCGATGCTCAAGCTACCTTTGCTATCCTCCCGTCTATTTATACACGCAAAATTCGTTCGTCGCGCTCTTGGATCACGACGTCAGAGAGGAAGAGAGAGAAAGAAGAAAGGGTAAGCCCCCCCCCCCTCGAACGGGTTCCCGAGTGACATAATGACGCGGCAGAGCGAAACTCTTGCAGTCCGGGATGAGCGGCGAAAATTAATTAAACATAACGAGCGAGACAGCTTCTTCCGAATTTCTCGAGTCGTTTGATTCCTTCTCGCTCCCGGCCCGACGGCGGCGCGTCAGGATTAGCCTCGCAGGGACTCGTCATTATTATTCGAGCCGCGCAAAAGGCTGACTTTGCGCGCGAGCGTCGTCTTTCCGCCGACGGCGAGGATTTAGCTTCCCTCATCACTGCCTTTTAATGAGCATACCAAGGGGGCATTGTAACATCCTGGAATTCACATCGCAGAATCGAACGATTTCACTGTTTCAAAGCGATTCAGCCCTCGCTTGTTTTTTATTCGTCGGCCTGTTCAGATTCCGTTAGGCGAAAGGCTAATTTTTAATTTCCCCGCGCGCGCGCTGCTGGCGACGCGCGCCTCGCCACTCGGCGATGATTTTGATTGACGGCACTTTTCCTCTGGCGGGCTTCCTGCCCGCTGCACGAGCGCGCCTCTGTATTATGAGCCGTCGGCGCTCGTGCAACGGTAACGAGATCAACGGGGGAGAGGCCGGGGCTAGATGGGCGGCAGAGGGTGAAACTGGAAATTGACGTTTTTGAAGTTATTTACGCGCTGCTCGCCGGGTGACGGAATAAAAGGTAGCTGAAGTTTAAAAAAGTTTGTGGAATGATTTTATTTATATACTAAGAAGAAATTTTGTATTGTGTTGTGAGTCTTAATTGAATCAATCGAAGTTTGATTGTTCAATCATTTAGATTTTTATTGTTTCAATTAAGCCTCGCAATAAAATAAAAAAAAATTTCTCAGAATAGGTAATTTTTAGCTTTAACCTTTAAGAATTAGCTATAGCTGGTTTACCAATAATTATTGTAGTTTCGAAAGATCGTATACATCTTTATAAAGTCCAATATGCCAATATGATGTACAAACGTAAAAGCAATCTTCGACTATATCTTTTAAACTTTTTTCCAATAACAATGTCCAAACGATTCCTTCTCAAGCGTTCCGACAGTCCCGCCAAACTCTTCCAAACTTTCACGTCGCGGAACGACGAACTTCAAAAACTTCTGTCGCCTATAAGAGGAAGTTACAACACATACCTAAGAGTCCCACGTGCGCTTACATTCGCACTTGGTCGAAGAGAGAAGAAAAAAAAGAAGAAAGAACCAGCCCCGCGTGCGCGAACGCGTGCATGTCCCTCCCTCCCTTCTGAAAGCCTAACCTTGTCGAAAATTCCGTTGAGAACGAGTTTGCCAGAAAAACGGGTATATATAGGTGCGCGCGTGTGTCTCGTCCCTCCGGCGATTTTCTCATGTGGGACCGCGGCGACGGGAAGGTGCAAAAGTTGCGTGCGACAGGGCCATTGTGAGAGGCTTAGAAGTATCGAGTTTGCAGTCGGGAATTTTAGAATCGCGAGAAATGCTGTTTAGAGGTGTGTGTATGGGTGCGGATCGATGAGGACTTTGTTGGGTTTTGATAGGTGAGTTGTGGTTGCTGGATACTCTCGATTTTAGAAATATTAAATTTATGCATTTGGATTGGTTATTGATGTAGCGATTAAATTTAATGCATTCTAAAAATTTTAGTCAGTGAAACCAAACTTAAAACGATGATTTTGGACATCGAGTTTAGCATCAAAATTAAAACAGTTTCGTCTATTTCACTGATGCATATTTAAAATAGTACCTTTACTACATAACATTAGCAATCCACAAACATTACAACCAAAATATTAAATTTCCGCGACTCCCATTCACAGCAACGCACAATAGCTCCATTACCAAATCCCAACAATTCGATTTTCGTCGGCCCGCCCGTCCAACTTTATTACACGCTCTTCAATCCACTTCGCGCATTCACCCACCCGCGGGCCGAAAATATTTTCAATAAAAATACGCGCTCGCCCAGCGAGTCAACGAGCGATATTTCGCTCGGGCCGCGCTACTCGAGCATCAGACGTAGTTTTCCCCACGCGCTCAGAAGCACGCGACAAAGGCCGTCGGAGCGCGAGCGGAATTTATTGATTAAACGGAAATCGTGAAAGCCGCGGGAGCTCGCCTTTGCCAAGCGCCTACATACCCCCCGAAAACTGCTGCGTGTCCTCCCTCAGAAAAATCGCTGTCCGCTGTGTACTGAGCTCTCTCTCGTACCCTATTACCTTTTTAATGTAGTGCAGTCGTAGATAGACGTGGAGTCCGTTTTTTTGGTGGGGCTCGTCGAGATTTTCGGTAGGGGTGGTTAAAAATTATATTATCAAACGGGATACGGTCTGGTCGAGAAGGTTATTTCGCGGTGAATTGGTTTTGAGGCTTGATTGGTTTTTTGGCTGGTTGGTCAAAGCGATGATTTTGAGGGCGATTTAAACGAAAAATATTGATGTCGTATTGAATTATTACTGTTCGATTTCACAGCGCTAATGACTTTGGAATGAGCAAAGAAGTTAAAAGCGCTCGCTCTAAAAATAAATTATTTTATATTCGCTCTGATTAGATACTGATATTTATAGCTTTAAACGCTTCCGTTAGGGGCAATTTGTATTTTAATTGCAAGCTTTCAAATAAACAGGTAGATATCGATCACATAACCATAATTGTATTACTCTTATTTTTACATAAATTGTATCGATTGGAATCTAATAACTACATTAATAAATTCCAAAGTAAGAAGTAGTTAATCCCACTAGATTCTCTAAGAATAAATATTTTCAAAGTTAAACTAATCGATACTACAACCTGTCTTACTTCACATTAGACTGGTTCAGCTGAAAGAAGACTGATGGGTTTTCTCAAAATGAGCCACGTTTTAACCCGAGGATCGCGTTACCAAGACACCCGATACGACCACTGTATAAAGTCTCGACATTTTTCAAGAACAGAGCTCTTTTTTATCCCCGCTTAATGAAAATCTGCATAAAGCGATAAATTCCAGCGTACCTTCTAAAAAAAAGTGCTTCACCCCAGCTCTCGATCCCCGCTGAAAGTGCAACGCATCGCATGCAGCGCATCTTTCGAGCGCTCAACCAGCAGGATAATCAGCGACGCGTAAAGGCAAACTCACTTTCGACGAGAGTACACACAACCGTTACTATCTCTATACACGCGCCGATGGCCGTGTTTTGCAAGAGCGAGAAAGAGCAGCGGGAGTAACACTCCCGCGCGAGCTCCCCGAGCTTTGACGTCAGTTCCGCCTTTACCGACTGCTTTATTAGGACTCTCCGCGGCGCGAATTTGACTTTATCGCGTACGGATTTTCTTGCGCCTGCAGGCTGTCTCGTATTTCTCGCGGATTTATCGCTCGTTTGCGCGCTGTGGGCTCTCGCAACGATTTTGCGCGTTTAGAGGCGAGGGAAATGTGAGATTTTAAATGTTAATGAGGTTTTTTGAGGTTATGGTGCGAAATTTGCTTGCTTTGGGTCGAGTTGGAAGAGTTTAATGGATTTGACCTGGGCCAGAGAGTTTCTAAATATGATTTTTGGTTTAATATTCTTATCTTCAGTTTAATGTAATAGCATTCAGTGTTTTAGAAATGTTTAGCACCCTACTAATTGTAGATAAAGTAGTGTATTTATATTATAGTTGTACAAGTAGCATTAGTAAATTGATTATTCATAATAATCAAATATATTTCTATGATTTTGAACGTACATCAATAAGAATATTAATCTAATATACTTGCGTAAATAATTAAAAACTTATTAAAATATGTTAACAAACTTCTGCCTATTCAACGAAAAATTAAGAAACATTTATTGAGTTGAAAACCAATCCTTAATTCAATCAAGATTTTAATCTCGTAAACTACATAAACTTAGACGTAGCAAGTGACTCCACGGCACC
>JAPYZA010000773.1:0-30033 GCA_030522685.1 Eupelmus azureus | reverse complement strand
ACAATTTTTTGTCACCTTTTTCCTTTTTTACCGCACTTGACTTTCTATTATAATTTTAATTATTATTGATTCACCCAACAATATGCAACTACAAGCAAATTTCACACCAAAAATAAGGCCCGCTGTACGTAATAATTACAGGATGAAACTTTTTGTCCCGAGTTTTCTCACGCTCCTTATTCATTTTCTATCATAATTTCAATTTCTGCTAATTAACTGTATCACTCGAGCTTGCGCATGAAAATTTCATTGAGATTCCTAAAGCTTAACTTTCGTATTATTTTAATTCTCGCTGACTGTTGTTTCTTTTGTGCAGTTTATTACCGTAATTTTCTCTTTGCCTTCGTTCGAGCTGTTTTCTCCCTTACGTCTTTCGTATTTTTATTTTTTGCAGATGCACGTCTTATCTTTCTTGGCCTTATGATTTCTTGCTTTTTTTAATCTTTATACATTATGATACAACTTCAAATAATTCAAAATAGAAATGGCAGAAAGTATGTTCTCTTAAAAATGAATGATATAAACCTTGAAATTTTGATTTTTGAAATATAAAAGCATTAAAGAGAATAGTTTGAACGTTTCAAAATAATTAAATTAAAAAACGATTAATGTCACTGATGTTGGATATAAAAATAAAATTTGCATCGTAGATAAAAATTTGAAAAAGTGGATTTTTTGGAAAATTGGTAACTTAATGCCACGCGGATCGCTATAATTTTGAATTTTAATGATACAAAAATAGCAAGTAAAATACTGACTGTGTAAAATTTAAAAAGTACACGATTAAATGAAAGAGGAAATTTGAGCGTTGATTTATACTTAGAGAAATCGTCAATATGGGTTGATTTCAAATTTGAAGTAAAAATTGCAATGATAGCGCTTATTTGAAATACAACTCTAATGAGACATTTGATTTCAATTTAAGATTAATAGAGTCTTTATATTGCGAATTACATTTGATTTTTAGATCGATTCCTTCATTGTTTTAGCATAAATGTGTACTAGAAAAATTAAATTTAGCAAGAAAAAGTTTTATATAATTTTTATTTAAATATGATGAGAAGTTGAAACAGCAGCTAAATAAACGTCACAGTTTAGAGTAAGACTGGTGGTGTATTTGCCATTGTATATAATATGACAGACATAATATGACAGAGCTGTTATTAATTTCTAACGTAATTACAATATATTTAATTATAATAATAACGTGATGTAATTACATAATGTAAAAAGAGTACTGCAATATTATTCAAAATTATTAACAACTAATGTAAGCATGAAACTGAATGAATCACCTACATAAACATGATTTTTTACTCTATCAGACTTGTGTAAGTAAAGCATATCAATGCCTAACATAGAAGAAAATACATAGAAATAGCATAGATATAGAATAATTTTTGCAAAATTTAGGGAAAACTTAAAATAGCCTGGGCAGATAATGGTTCCCAATTTTCTAACTTATATAAGAATTCCAAGTTAGAATTATATGAAAATCTTTATAGAAATCATTCCCTTGTGAAGTATGACAAAAGTATTCAATAAGAAGACAAATTCCTAAAAACGGAGAAAAATAAAAAAGTGATCCTCGAATTGCAAAATCAGCTTTAAGCTCAATTTTCGTATTTTGCTTTTATGATTTCCTTAACATTTACAAGTTTTACTACTTTTATCCATTCCACCAAACAGTCGCTATAAAACCATAGGCCTATCATATAACTCCGCAAAATTCAAAACTCTTCCTCCCCTCTTTCAAAAAGTCGACAAAAATAATAAACCTCAGCGTAATAAAAAAAGACCCGTTCCCCCTGCAAGAGCCTACGTATAATAATCATTTCCCCCCGGTGTAAATCTCGAGAAGCACATTCCCAGCGCTCTTTTCGGCGCTCCTCTCCCACACACACACACACACACACAGCGTCACATCTCCGCTTTAAAAGAAGAGACGAGCTCCGCGCTTGCCGTCTTGTTAGGGAAAATAGCGCCGGCGTGTGGGAGAGCACGACGGAATAAGGAGAGGCCAGGCAAAGGAGGACGTGGGTGTATAAAAGCCGCATTTATTCGGCTCTCGCTCTCCTCTCAGCGCCGCGGCAATATCCACACAGCGTGTAGAAATGCTGATTTCCAGCTCGCCGTGCTTGCTCCTTTTTTTCTCGCTATTAAGCCCTCTGTCATTCGCCGCGCGCTCGCTTTTCCCCCCTTTATACATTTAGGTCTCGCTCGTTCTTTCTTCTCCCAAGCTTTTCCCGATCTCTCGACCCTCTTGCCATTCTTTTCGCGCTCGATCCGCGCGCTTATGCCAAGTTTGCATAAACTTTTAAAGAGAGAAAAGAGAGAGGGAGTACCGAAATGTTACCGGCCGCGACGATGTTTATCTTGCGCTTTGCGAGAGCCGGGACTTTTTATTCTTTCTGTCTCTTCTTTTATTCGCTCCTTTTTTTGCTGGCTTGATTAAAGCGCGGCTGTCTTGTACGCGCGATGGAAAAATGCGACATTGTCGTGGAAATCCTTCGGTGATTGAATTTTTTGTCAAACTGACAGTTTTGCCCGCGAGGCAGCGCCGAGGTGTACAGGCGCTCGTTTGATATGTACGAGCCATTCCGCGCGCCGGCTTGTAATCAAGTTTAAATCGTAAACAACTTCCGGAAGTTCGTCCGACAATTCGGCGCTTTGAATACTGATGCCCGGGATGTTTTGAGGAGGCGCGCAAGACGCCGGATATTAGCATAGACTGCGCACCTGAATTAATTCGCTTATTAGGCATTTATTTATGGCTTCGGCGCGCGCTTGGATGGGCTAAGGAGCGTTGCTCGCTTACGATGGCGTTGCTCATCTTACTCGACTGGTTTTCAGGTATTTGATTACTGATGCGATGCAAATGGCGAGATTATTAGGCGTTTTATTATGTAAATTTTTATTGTGAGTGAAAAATTACTGGGTTTTTCGTGAGTTTAAGTAGAATAGCTAGATTTTGTGATTTTATTTTTTTAAATTGTTTAAGAGAACTTGTATAATAGAAGTAAGCTGAAACAACAAACAGATGAAAAAAGGCAGGATTTTCTTTTTTATGATTTTGAAAACAGATTATTTCTTTTTGTTGAAACTTTTTGAAAACTGTTATTGTTTGTCTGCAATAAATTGTTGAATTCTGTTCTTCGTAACGAATTCTAATTCTGCTATTTTTCGTCAAAAAGTTGTAAATTTTTTTCTTTTTCTTTGTACAGAATTTGAAAAACTAAAAATCGAAAATAAGAATAAACATCTTCTCATGTATAGACGTTCATATGAATAGTATCAGTATCTTTATTCTAGTATAATAAAAAAATTGTATGCCTGATTACGTAACACAACGACCCACTTCAAAATAACAATAAGTAAACACAGTTCATTTACTGAAGAAGATATAAATCCAAACACTTTAGATTAAATTAAAATTGTATAATATCACTACAATAAAAGCCCTTTATGATACGACTCGACAAGTATCACAGTCCTCCGCAAACTTAAGACACTTTTTCCAGCACTGGCATTGTCCATTCCAGCTCGATCCTATCTCTTAATTATCGCGTTTTCGCATCCCCTAAAAACCTACCCCCGTAAAACTCGTTTAATAATCCAGCAGCGCGTTAAATTCGTTAGGCGCAGACACAAGCGCACACAGACACGGGCGCGCTTGTAGAAAGCATTTGAGCCCTAAGCCACGGCGGAGAGAATCAATAAATGCGCCCTTAATTCTCGTAATAGAAACGTCACCCTTTTAAATAAATCATAGCGAGCGATAAGCCGGAGCGTAACAAGAATCTTGATAACGCGGCGCTCCCGAGCAAAGCCCAAATAATCACTTACGAAAATGTTTATTTGCATTTAAGAAGAACGAGGCTGGCCAATTGGCCGGGAGCCGCAGCTTAGCCTGCTGATATAGCAAGCTACTCTCTCGGCGCGAGTCGGGAGCTAAGTTAGCGAGAAGGTCTAGAGGAGAAGAGGAAGAAAACGAAGAGACCGAAACGAGAACACGGAGAAAGAGGCGAAAAGAGGTGAGGCGAGGAAGAGCAAGGGGCGGGGGTGGGGGAGGGGGTGGAGTAGGTAAAGTGGGAGAGAGAAGCGTCAAAGAAAAGCCGGGAGAAGAAAGAGGAGCGTGTAAGACGATGGCTCGGGCGAAAGGAGACAAAGAAATGGAGAGACGAGCAAAAAAAGAGACAAAGAGAAAGAGAGTGTGTGTGAGAGAGAGAGAGAGAGAACGCGGAAAAACGAGGGAATCACCTCTCTCCACGGCCTAATCCCATTCGTTTCATCCTCGAAGTATACGCGCGCTCGCGTACACAGGCTCTGCGTATACACACAACATCCCAGGCAACATGAACCAACAGACTTGCTTGCCTCGCTCAGCGTACTGGCAGAGAGAAGAGAAAAAGGAAATTCCCCGCTCTTTTTTTTATAACCCGGGGTAAAGAAAGAAATGGCGGGAGCGAATGAGAGAAGAGAAGCAATCGTCAAACATCATGAATGATCCACAAACACCGAGAGAGAGCGAGAAAGAGAGACAGAGAGCTGGTGGACCAACCACCGGTAGCCTAAAAAAAGCCTCTGAAAAGCGAGCGTGAACGGCGGAGGAGGATGAAAGGCGCGCGAGATATATAAATAGAGAAAATGATACGGGAAGACAGAGAGAATGACAAATAGAGGAGAGAGAACGAGCGGCTAATAGAAGCGGATGAGGAATGGAGCCTAGGATCATGAGCGTACTTAGAAGAGTGTGTATGATAAATAGACGGATATGCGCGGCTTATTATATAAAGATTATATTTTTGGGAGTCGGGATCGTGTAGGTGGAGAGAGACGCGCTCGAAATTTTTTATAAGTTTCGGAAAAATGAAAGTACTATGCGGCCGAGCGAGCCGTTCATTTATATTTCACTGTGCGTATGAGGGGGCAGAGGAGTAAGTTGCCGAACGAGAGAAAAATAGATAGGATGTATACGTGTATTTTTTCTTTTGTCAATAATCTTGAATTTAAATAACTTATCGGCTGTGATTGATTACTTTGGCACAACTTTGTTGCGCGCGCTGCTCAGTGTGGGATTGAAAAGTTTGAAGAAGCGTCTTGCTGGAGGAGCGAAACAAATGGCAAAAGTTTTGAAAATCAGCCGTTATGACGGAAATTAGGTCTGGTATTATGTTTGCTGTAAATAATTCAGACGGTTTTGGTAGTTTATTAATTATGACTTTCGATAATTATGTAAAATAAGGTGTACAAGTTTGAACGTGTGTTTGAGAAAGAATAACATTTTCTTTGATGTTTAAATTTTGTTGATGCACAAATGTAAAACGTAGATACGTCTTTATAAATGTCACATATTTTTTCTTCATTAGACTAATTATTAGTAAATTTATAGTTGATATGGTTCAAAAGAATTCGAATTGCGTAAAATACGTTAATATTACCTAAAAAATTTTGTTCGGTAATTTAGGCGAAGAAAAGTGCCCCTTTAAAATGCTTTCGGAAAAATTCCGGAAGCTTTTTTTCGAAGAGCAGCTAGTAGATAATGCGTTTTCTCTTGAAGAAGAAGCCTTAAAATGCATTACCTGCATTTTTCCCCGTCAATGGAGTAACCTTAAACAGAAATTTTGTACCGAATCTTTTTTCTTCTTCTTTTATTAATATTGATCGATATTAAATCTTACGTCATTGTCTAACAAGCTGCAGGGATGACGATGAAAATTTCTACTTTAATCTTTTTATACAAGGTTTCTTAATTAATGTAATTAAGTTTTAAAGAAGTATTTTAAATAAGAGAAAATATCGTATTAAACATAAAATCTAAAAAATTATATTAAATAGATATAATATTTTCTAAAATATTGAGATTAAAATAAACTACATGACTTTCGCTTAATTACTTATGATTGCTTGAAAGTACATATTTCTGGCTTAGCAGAGCTGCTTAAAAAGTACGGGTGGACCTGAATTTCCACAAGATTACGTACGTAAATTTAAAGGTCTATTTTATGCTATTTAGTTTCACAAGAGCGATTTAAACTTTTTGGCTTTAGCGGCAAAGCGAATATTTTATACCAACACACTGTGGAAAAGCAAGAATTTCGTATCCGAATCAACGCTTTCTGTAGACGAAGGTCCACAAGGAAGATTAGAGGATGCGTGTTTGTGTGCTTTGAGAAGTTGAGACTATGACCTGAGAGGATTAAACAAATTTTAGCTAAGTTTCTGCAGTAACATAAGATTTAATATTCAGCTCCGGAGAATTGTGGGGAAAGTTCAATAAGTAGTTCATTATCTTATTTGTGTTTCTTTTAAATTAAAGAAGAATTATAAGAAACTTAAAAACACATTATCTTTTTAAATGAGATGACGATTTTCTGATTTTCTTTGTTATTTATAAGGTTTTAATTATTTCTAACGTTTACAGAATTACTTAAAAGAATAAATTATAAATTATGTATGTTACTAATGTAAAAATATTGTTATGATTAAAGTGAACTGAAATTAAAATAAAAACGTCCAAAATTAGCAAAAATATGGAGAATAATTGCTTGCAGCGCAAAATAAATACCACCTTTAGAAGTTTTGGTAAATAAAAATGTCATATTTCTTGCAGTTACTTATCTGTGTTAAATTCTTAATCCAACTTGAATGTCTGCTTTAGAATAAGATCAAGTTTTTACAAATAGTTTAAAAAAAATTTAAATTACATTTTTATTTCAAGATAAACAAGACTCAGAAAAAAATTAGCATTTAGTAATTTTATCATTGAAGGTTTTAAAAAAATTAAGTTTTATATTAAAATAATATCTTTTAATAGTGTATTATTATTAGAGTTTCTATTAAATAATAATAGAATTATATTAGAAAATAAAATATTAAAGAATTTTGTGATATTATCGATTACTTGTTTCTTATTATACGGTTGAATCACTTTTTATAAAGCATGGCTTCACAGAGAATAATTATTATAATACATCTGAGAGCATTATATTTTTAAAACGATGCATTTAACATTTCAATGCAGGATTAAAATTTAAATAGCTTTTCTACTTAAGTATATTGCTTGTTAATTTATTATTGCAGAACCCAAATATATAATGTGTATGAGGAAATTAGAAATTTATGGAAAGTTAAACTTTATCTATAAATTATTTATGACACAGTATCATAATTAACATAAAAAAACTGTAGTATACATTTTTGTATAAATCTACAATAATGAAAATAGAAAAAATACTTTACATTAGTATTGATTTTAATTCAATCTAGTATTTTATTCTGTACTACGTAAGTTTTATGGAATAAAAAATTTTTTTTAAAAAAATTTTAATTGACTTAAAAAAAACTCATTATAAAGTATCAATAATCAATCAAAATCCAATACAGCAACTGCTACATCATCATTTTGTAAAGAGTAATCAACTCTAAATGAGAATTAGATTTTATAGTACTGCCAGTTAATATTACAAAATTGAAATTTGTCTGACATATCAGACAACGCGTGTGAATTAATTTTCCTTTTTTAGGCAGGCTAGGAATGTTTTTTTAAATAAATCTGTTATTCAAATTATTTCAATTACATCCATTCTTTGACACAAAAAACGCATTTAAAGCGAAATTTGCGTATGTCCAATATAAAACGTAATGTTATGCAGAGAAAAAATACTATATTTTCGTGCATTTGAATTTTTTAATTTGGATATCTTTCGAGTGATTCCTTTTAAACCGTAAATGACTTTTTCTAAAAAAATATCTTATGTGACTTGTACTATCACCAGTGAAAAATATTTGCAACTCTTCTTATTAATATTTGTGAAGATTCTTTTGTGAATTCCCGCATGAAAATGTTTTGTAAGATTTTTGACTTTTTTATTTTATTTCCGCTTACGAGTTTTGACTGGAATATTTTTATATTTTTTCTTCCGGAAATACATTTTCAGTAGAGCGAAAATGAAAGAAATTATCTTTTCAAAAAAGTATGTAAGAGAAGACGTTTCTCAAAATGTGCAAGAAAAGATGCGAATAAATTGAAGGCAAATTTCTCAAAAACTTATTCAACGAAAAAATCCTCAACCAGTGATTATACTCTGCTCACAAAACCGTATACACTCATTTCGAGCTGTACATCTTCTTTAACGAGCTTCTAAAGTCAATCCGATCGATACCTGCATTAAAAATAAAACCCCGCTCCTTTCAATTTCACCTCTAATGGCTCACTGCTCGCGATTAACTCGCTTTAAAAATCTTTTCACTCCACCCGTGCTGAAATAAAGCGAAGTGAAAAAAAAATCAATTTTCAACTCGCAGTAACCCCAGAACGGCCGACGTTCACAAACGACAACACACTCTCATCCGGCAAAAACGCACATGCAAATCTCTCTGCTTTTGCGGCATAATCCAGTCGAAAAAAAGAGCTAAAACTCGCTAGGCCGCGATAAAACGAGAGAGCGGGATAGCCGGCGGACGCGCGACAAGAGAGTAATGGAATAAAGATTCGGGCCGAGATTAACATTTTAAGATGCCATGAAGGAGACGCAGTCCTGCGCGCGCGCAAAAAAAAAGAGAGGGTGTAGCCGCGAAGAACAAAGCCGCGGTAAAGAGAAAAATATCGAGATTGCGAGAGCGCGCGTCTCTCGCAGAGGGAAGCGGTTCTTTTTAGCAATATATAGAGGCAGCCGCGCGCGCTCGTGGGGGGGCTGGTGCTGCAGCTGCCAAGAAAAACTAATCATCCGGGGTGGGCGACATTCGAGGGCGTGCGATTCCCCCCCTTCGCCCGCGCGCTCTGCTGCACTCGGGCCGAAATGTACAGAGGGTGAAAAAGGAGGGAATGAATTTGCGCTCACTCTTTCACCCCACCCTCTCCACTTCACCCTGTATATATATACGTATACACACTCTTTCGGCTTTGCAGTCTGTATGTATAGTGTGGGGGGAGTGTAGATGCACGAACGCGATGTGTCGCGTGCGGGCTTGTCTGGCGTCTGACAAAGTCCGAGAGCTGTACGTACATAACGAAATATCTGCGCGGGCCCCGGACGCCGCAGAGGAAATCGTAAATTTGCACGCGGCCGTTATGGATAGTTCGAGCTGGTTTTCGCGTGCGCGCCGGCGGCTTCTTTTGTCGTTCGACTGTGGCTTTTTTTTCTCCTTTTTTCCGTTCCTGTCGCGGAGAGCCGAGAGCGGATTGTGTCGAGGAAACGTCCACTTTGATGCGCTAGGGCGGCAGGTGGGCGATGCGGGAAGAGGATGGGGGGTCGAAACGAGGGGGAGCCGAGTGCGTGTGGGAAAAAATTGATCGACATATGCGCGGAATTCGCGGGAGGTTTAATAACTTGTTCGGTTGCTCTTTTGAATTGTGAACGCTGGGTGGGAATGTTTTTTTTATTTTTATTTTATTGTTAGGTGGTGTTTTTGAATTACTCGTGCGTTTATGTTTTATTGGTAATTTTAGTACGAGGAAACGGAGAATCAACGGTTGCGAATGCTGTTTGGATAGTATTTTATCGAATTTATCTAGTAAAATAATGGTTATTATACCAAAAGGTGATTGTAAATGGTTTCCATAAAATTGCAAAACATTTAGAAAATAATAAAACATCGCTTGGCTTGTTAACTGTTTGTATTCTGTGAATTTATTAAATTTAATGTTCTCATCAATATTTATTAATTTTCTTTTATTCATCTGTTTGTAATGATAGTATAACACATAAACGTGAGGGTGGTTTCTTAACATTCAAAGTTACAAGGCAGATATATTTTGTAACTACGCAATAGCGTAGACATACATAGAGAATGTAAGTTTCCGAAATCGATTTTAAAAATTTACCGGAGTATTGATCGTAGATTCAACGTTCGTCTCAAATAAATATCTTGAACCATTTTATTATATTCTGAATTTTTAAGATACCTTATTGGATTTTAAAAAATCGTTTACTATTGTCACCACTTACACATACTTCTAATCTTAACGCGAATAATAGATATATTATTAAAATGTTATATTAAATTCTCCCAAATAAAATGAATTTAATGATAAAATTAATTATTATTATGTTGAAGCACTGTTCATTCCCGCAAAGGTCTAATTAAAGTTAACAGTGGTGCAGATATGGAGTGGCACATATTCTGTTTATAATTAAATTATTTAAGCACCCTCCTGATATCGAACTTGTGATATTTCATACCAATTATTACCAGCGAACGCTAAAATGCTTAATTATAAACTAGATTTATTCATTCTTCCTATTATTTCATATACTTTATATTCACTAAATTCTAAAAAATTTGTTAATTGAATTTACTTTTAGAAACTAAAACTAATTTTCAATATAGACATTGGAATCTCGTAGACTCACACTCTTTAAGATCTTCAAAAAATTTTTTATTAACACGAAACGTAATCTTAACTCAAACTAGCCTAAAAAGTAATTAAAACCCCGTCGAATCTATTCATAGAGTCATTGAAAACCTGAAATCACTCGCAACTGCATCAACTCAATTAGTTGTGGAATTGTGCATTATCGTAGAATCCCATCCAATCAAAAACAACCCATGCTACATCTTACATTTAAAAACCCTCTCACCATAGTCCACCAAATATCAGACCAATCTCAAAAATCCTAATGCAACCGGAGCCGAATACACACATCCATCTCTCACTAAAATCCCCGTCCATTTCGTCAGTTTGAGCCGCGCACCATCCCGAGAGCCACGCAATTACACGCGCTCTCTGCACCTTACATATCCAGCCTCTCTCTCTCTCTCTTTTGGCTCACCCACACGCTACAGTCCGCAGGGTATATACGCGCTGGCTGGCTTACACCGGCCGCGTGCAAGTGGGACGAAGCGCGCGCTCGGAAGCGAGAAAGAAGGAACGAGGGTGGGCTGCCGATCGCGCGCCGCTGCTCTCGCTGTAAGCTCGCCTAGTACATACATACGAGAGCTATGGCTATAGCCGCGCGCACACACGTATATATATACAAGGGTGGGAAAGGCGCCTGCGGGGCTTGCGCGCGAGCGCGGAGTCAACGACACACATGGATTCTCCCCTCTCCTCTCTATCTCTGTTTCTCTCTCGCTCGGTTTTTCTTTCTCTTCCGTCCCCCTCCTCGCTTACGCGTACGGCAGCTAGAGCGAGACGGGGGGCTGAAGGTGCGCGCGCCGAGCGAGGGAGAAAGAACGACGCTCCCGTACACTGGTGTATATAGAAGGAAGGGGGGGGGGGTGGCGCTCTCTCTCTCTCTCTCAGTGAAGAAGGGTGCGCCCTACTTTGCGTAGCGCGCGAGCGCGCAGCGTACACTCCGTCTCTCTCGCTCGGCCAACAGCGCGGCGGCTGGCTCTGTCTCTGTCTGAATTGCCGCCGCTGCCGCCGCTGCGCCGTGCTGTACTGCGCCTGTCCTCTCGGCGATCCCCCCGAGCGGGCCGAGTTGAGCGCGGCCGTTCCCTCTCAGCGCTATAGAGCGTTAGGCGCGCGTCGCTTGCTCTCGCTCTCGTGCACACAGCCAGGAGAGAGTTCCGCGCTCTCCGCAGCCTGCTATTGTCACCGCGCTCGGCCGCGTTCGCCTCGTTCTCCGTTCCCAGGAAGGAAGAGCCCCGCGAGCTGAGACAAAAAGTGTGTTACGATAAAGCTGGTGCGCCGATCGCTGATATCGAAGAGGTCACAGGCTGCTGCTGCTCTCGCAAGGATTCCATTTTGTGCGCGAGTGCTTCTCTGGCGGACGCGCGCGCGCGCCCCTCGCGAGCGTGAGAGAGAGAGAGAGAGAGAGAGCAGCTCGATAAACAGAGAGAGCGAGCGAGTTCATGGCGAGCGGTCGACGAGCGTTTACGTAAGAGACACAGAGAGTTCGCGCTCGCGCGCTTCGTCTGTGTGGACGCGTATCCGTACTACTGGACAGTGGAGTGAGTGCATCGTGTCCGACCGCGCCGCTGCTCGAGTCGCAGTTATACGCGAGGCGGAGGAAGCAGCCCTGGGGGATCAGGAAAATAGCCAGTCCCGAAGTATCTCGGCTGCATGTAGGTCGTGCGCGAATTCGGAGAGGAGCGCGCGCAGCCACCTTGGGCTGTACGTGACTGTGTGTGTCCGTGTGTCTGTGAAATCCCCGCGGCAGTTATAGCTGCGCGGTACCGTGCTGAAGGAAATACGAGCCGAGAGGAAAAGGGTATACGTATAGCGCGAGCGAGAGAGGACAACTCTCCCAAGACGAATGAACGAGCCGCCTAGTCCAGCTCGCTCGGCTCTCGCGATCGTCAGGAGCTGGAGGAGGAGCCGGACGTGGGGAGTAGCGCCCGGGAGCGGGCTCTGATCGAGAGTCATGAGGCAGCGGCGCTCCTGTCAGCTCGTCTCGAGGCGGACTTGAGTAATACCAAGCTTCGCGTCAAACGCGAGCTTCGCTTCGTTCTCCCCCTGATCCGCCATCATCTCTGCGCGCGAACAACGACGGCAACGTCGGCAGTCGTCTCCTCAGTGACGGATATCCTGTGCTAGCCAAAATGCGAGCTTTGAAGTTGCTGCCGTTACTCTGGCTGTTGATGGCGAGCTGCCGCGCCTCGGACGATACCTGCACCAACCCGTGCACCTGCAAGTGGAAGGGTGGCAAGCGTACGGTAGAGTGTAGGAACAGGCAGCTCAGCAAGGTGCCCGATGGTATTGACTCCGAAACTCAGGTGCTCGACCTCAGTGAGAATCAGATAAACAGTCTCACCGGTAAGGTCTTCCTCTTGGTGAGACTGACTAACCTGCAGCGGCTTTACCTGCGCAGCTGCCGCATCGACCAGATCGACGATCACGCCTTCGATGGCCTCACCAATCTCGTCGAGCTTGATCTCAGCCACAATAGGCTGACCTCGGTGCCCAGTGCCAGTTTCCAGGACGTCCCATTTCTCAGGGATCTTCTGTTAGCCCACAATCCTCTTGGAAAGATCAGGGACAACGCATTCAAGTACACACCGTACCTGGTCAAACTCGACCTGTCCAACGCCAAGCTCAACGATCTTTCTGCCAAGGGATTCCAGGGTCTCGAGATGCTGGAGAGCCTGAAGCTGGCCCACAACAACATCTCAACTCTAAACCTGGGCACATTCGAACCGCTCAGCAAGCTGACCAGTATCGAGCTCCACGAGAATCCCTGGATCTGCGACTGTCACTTGAGGGATGTCAAGTCCTGGCTAGTTAAGCAGAACCTGCCGACGCTGATAGCACCGATCTGCCATCGACCCGAGAAGCACGTCAACAAGTCTTTCAGTGAGCTGGAGATCGACGACTTTGCCTGCCGACCGGTAATGCTTATCGTCAGTCGGTATGCCGAGGCGACCATTGGCGAGAACGCCAGCATCGTCTGTACGGTGACGGCAATACCACCTGCCAGAATCAAGTGGATTTGGAATGGGAAACAGTACACGAACCATTCATTCATCAACAGCTACCAGCGCATCCTCATCTACGAGGAAGGCACGCTGCGCAAACGTAGTACCCTTGTTCTGACGAATGCACAGGAGACGGATTCGTCGAGCTTCTTCTGTGTGGCCGAAAACCAGGGTGGTAGCGTCGAGGCCAACTTCACGCTGCACGTCTCGCTTAGAACTGCCGGGATGTCGACGTTGGGTTCGGGTCAAATAGCCGGCATATCGGCTGCCCTGGTCGTCCTTATCCTCTTTATTTTATTGACTATCATGGTGCTGTTTATCAGGCTAAGGCGGATGCCACAGAAGGAGGTGAAGTCACCGGCGCCAGGATCGGACAATCTACCGTTAGATGGTAGCAACAGCACCGGCAACCAGGAACCGAACAACCCACACTCGGCCACCTCGACGGTCAGCCGACGAAAAGTCGAAGAAATCGAAACAACAAGTTTTAACGAGATCAAGGCAGGTCAGCCTGGTTCGCTGATGAATCATAGCAGTTACGCCCAGCGCTCTCAGGTTAACCTGGTCAGTGCCGAGAACGGCCACGACTACTTAATCAACCGCGGCTACGAGGACTCGACGACGATGACGACGATGGCTCCATCGACGCGGCTCCAGCAGTCATCGCTGATGCCTGGACCCTGCTACTCCTCCCAATCGTCACTGATGCCGATCGACAATCCCGACTTGATACGTGATACCAGGCGCGGCTCGAACGACGAGGCTGCCCTGCTAGCCCCTCTGGGTGGAGGTATAAGCTACGCTACCGCAGCAAGTGGCGAGTACAGCAGGGTCGTCGACCTAGACGACGGCAAACTACTCTATAGCGAGTGCAGCTGGGAGGCAGCCGCCCAGAGCAGGGAGCAGCAGCTAATTGGCGGCAGGCCGTCCGTCTCGTTGAACCCGTACAAGGAGGCCGGCCACCTCGTACTGGGACCAGCGTCGAACCAGCAGCAGCAAGCCAGCCTCCAGCAGATGCCACCCCAGCAGCAGCAACAGCAGGAGCCATTCCCACCGGGAGCCAAGCAGATCCGGGTCTGGCAGAAGGGCGTACCGGTGCTGCCGCCCGTCTCGGCGTTCAAGCGGGTGGTGCTGGGCTCGGCGCGCAGCTCACCGGACGAGGGCTACCAGGAGGGCACCGGCACGGACGTCTAGGCAATGCCACGACCTCCGGCCTACCCCGGCTCGACGACACTTCCTCGACGCCCGCCACGATGACGACGATATCCCGGAGAAGAAGAGGACGACGACGATGGCTACTTCTACGGCGGAGGCACTAGTGCGCGTGAGTTGTGCGCGTAATTTGTTGAAAACGCGTCTCGCGAACCTTTGTGTGCAGTGTGTTTGCCGTTTTATGGGGGCTCGCGTTAATCGTGCGACGACGCGAGAGAGGAAGAGCGGACTCGCAGCAAGAGAGGGATAGAGGGAAAGAGGAACAAACAACGGGGAACACAGGAGAAGGAAATTCGTGCAGTTTCCGGAAGGCTGGTTGGCTGGAGAGAAGCGGCTCTTCACTTGTAGTGTGTGCAACCTAGGTGATCTTCAATGACGCGCAACGACGACATACACCAGCCATTTGACAATGTCGCATTGTTTCGGTGCGCGCTGAAAGGCTTGGGTACGTAGAGAGAGATGCTTGTTTTGTGTGCGAGTGTGAGTGCGCAGGCAGACAGGGAAAGAGCGTGAGATTGAAATATCGATAGGCGAAAGCGCGCGCGCGTTTTCCCCTTTCTGTCTGGGCTTTTGTGTGTGAGGCGGGATAGAGGAAGCAGAGCCGATGTTGTCGAGAGCGGGTGCAGGCGGGAAAGGTCGGTATAGCGATGGCCAACGAGCCAGAGCTGGAAATTATAATAATGAGAAAACCAAAGATTTCTAAAGTACGCAAAGACTGTTAAATGTTCCAAGAATGTATAGGTAGATCGTAAGGGTGAATCAATTAAAGGTACGAAGAATACGAAGGCGCCCGTGAGACGCCCTACGTATGGCCGCGATTAAATTTTTCATTGATCTGCGTTCGAATTTTACTTGAGTTTTATCGTTCGACGCGTCGCACTGAGGAGAGCAGCATAAGCTTCGCGCTCTGTCTTGTAAATACGTACGTACGCTCAAAGTCAAGACTTGTCAGGGATTAAACTGAAATTGAGACTCTGACACTGATTTCATTTGGCCTTTCGTTCTCATTCTTTTCTACCGTCGTAGTCAGGCGTAATCGTTATCAGTATTTGTAAAAAAGCAAAAAGGAGATAAAAAAAAATAATAAAAATATAAACAAAGTGGAAATCACAGAAATGACGTCGTCGTAGCTATATATTGTACAATACCGTATTGTGATTTAATATATATCGAGCTCTCGTTCTCTCGGCACCGTGCACGAATACAATAGGCTTGCGTCGTGTCACAATTTTCGGGCCGACGAGACGGTTAAACGGGAGGATGCCGGAAACGAGGTCGAAGATCGCGTCAGCATTGTTCTTCGCTCGTTATGACTAGAGGACTATTATTTTTCTATTAATTCTCCATCCGAGAGTTCTGGAATATTCGTTTGTAAATCTAAGTACATTGTTAAGTGTTTTTTTGTCAAATTTAATGCATATGTACTAAAAGCAAATTTTTGTTATCCATATTAAAACAAACTAATGCACATTGCATTAAAATGAATGCAAAACTTCATTATATAAGATTTGTATCAAAATTAACATAATTACGTATTAAAATTCTTTTTTGCATATAACAAAAATTTTGCTTTTTTTCGTTACGCACATGTACATTAAATTTAATGAATAATTTAACAGTGTATTATGCCCACGCGCAAGACGAGCCATTACTTTGTAGATCGACGCGCGCGTCTGGGAGGCAACTTATAATACCACGACGAACTCACCGAACGAGCATTTTCTTTTTTGTCTATTTACCCGCTTTTGTATTCTGCTGTGCCATTGTTCTCCTCCACAAAAAAAAAAGAATAAAATACCGCCTTGCTTGATGCATGGATAAATTTTCGGCGACCTTTGCGCGAGCATTTCGCGTTCGTACTATTTTCCGCTAAAAAGATTCGCTTTCAAAAGTTGCGCCCCGCTCGAGCGAAAAACAAAGAAGCCAACGTCAAGCATATATCCAGGATGCCCCAGAAAAAACTCCTACCTTGTTTCCCCAAAAATCCCGTGCTCCCAGATTTCGCTCGGATATATAAACGTCGCCAGCACCGAAATTTCGTGACTCCGGCTCTCGCGCGCGTCGAAAACTGCCGCGACAGCCGGAACGGCTCGATAAGGAAAAACGATCCTCAGGCCTATATACGCGCCCTCGCGACTGTCGAAGATAAAATAAAACGGAGAGTCACTTGCGCATAAAAAAAACGGGGGAGTCCTATCTATCGGGCCTCGCGTGCGATCTCTTATACGTGACTCTAAAGCTGCAGGCCGGTGCAAGCGCGCGACGTCTTTTGTCCGTGGGACCGTTTACGATTGATCTAGCATGTGTATAGCCGATGCTAACCGATCGCCAGCCGATCACGTGCCACGAGCGCATTAGCCCTGCGACAAAGAGCTGACGTATATACCTACATCCATACACGCGCTACGTTAAGATATTCCACACGTGTGTAAAGAGATACGCCGGGTATTGCACTCTAGCTGCTCGCAGAGGGTACACACACAGTCGTGTGGGCTTTATTGACTTTATTCGCGGGGAATACAGTCGGCCGTATCATGCCCCAGAGTACGTACGTCAATTACTAACGGATATACGTGTGCGTACCGCAAACACGGAGAGAGTCGTGCGTGCATTTGCGAGCTCTCGAACGTTACCGATGGACATATACGGTTTCCTATACGCGGAACCGTTGTCTTACTACCGTGTATGAACTTACGGTCGGAGCTACGCGTACGTTTCGAGCTTTCGTGGTGCGGATACTCGAAATTACGAATTTTCGAGATCGCGTTTAGTTTCGCTAGGTTTACGGAGAGACCCTTGGAGCCCTCGCATCGCACGCTCGGCTTGATACGCGTTTCAAATATATACACACACGGGCGAGGGGGTATACGAGCTGGAAGAGTTCAAAACGCGAAGTAGTACGGGGAATTTAAGAGCGCTCGGGGCGTGGGTGTATCCATAGAAGCGGCGTATTTGCATTTCAAAGGATCATCGCGGCGAGTAGCAATCTAGATTTAACGATTGTTCGACTGTTCGGAGAGAGAGAAAGAAAAAAAGAAGCGCGCACGCTATGCATGCACATCGCGGATGTTCAAGCGCGAGTTCCCCGATGCATATGCGCGCCCGCGTGCTCTCTTCTTTTTTTCCTCCACTTTGGCCTCTTCTCTTCATTATCGCAGTGGCACGAATATCGAGGTCGTGGCTGTATATATGCGGCTCTGTGTCGGAGCGCTCGCTGCCTTTTTTTTTGCGCGCACGTTCGATCGTCTGCTGCGCGCGCGTATTTCTGGAGCGTCCAAGTTCGGCGGCTCGTAGCGGCAGGCCGCTTTCTTTGTAGGTGTATAGATGCCGGGTTTTGACGTTACGGACAAACGAAAAATGCTTTTTTTGCGATTGATCAGGTCGAGATCAGCAAGTCGAGATCCAGTGCACTCTGTTCTAAACATACGAAACGATATTAAGCGATATGAAAACTTTCGTAACCGAACTTTTAGATGAAACCTCGAACGAGGCTAATCTATCGTAACAACTGGAATATCTATAAAGCCTTTATATACCCATTCCTCTGCCGTTAAAAATTTCAATAAAAGACATTCGTGCCACAAGTTCATTCCGATAATCAAGCCGCGGGGAAACGAGCCCTCGAATCCGCGCCTATCCGCGAGCCTCGCGCTCGCACTGCCTATACGTATAGCAAAGTGGCGCGCAATTTTGTCCGCAATAAAAGAGCTCGCCACGCGATGCTCGCGAGAGTCCTCGATTCCACCACTCTCGTTTTATTCAGTTTTTCATTTATTTTTCCCCCGCTTTCCAGACATCAGCCCTCTCGTGCGAGCGGAGGTCGAGCGTAATCGAGGAAAAAGCCCCGCTGCGCGTCTCTCAGTATTTTTGCGTTAAACGGAACGCTGCTCGTACAGCGATGTATGTAAGAGGGGAGACCGGCACATTACGCACAAAGGGCTGCATGCGCGCGGATGTATCGGGCTACGTACATATACGAGGGGAGAGACAGCCGGTGCGATGGGGGGGATTTATAATCCGGTGTACATCGATTGTACTTACATTCGAGGGGCGAGCGCATTCATGCGATGAGATCGCGTCGAATTCGTTCGCGTAATCACGATGAGTATACGGACGACGATTATTTACGCGTAGGCGCGCGCGTTCCTGCATTCGTAGCGGATGCGAATTTGATGCGTGTGTGTGTATCGGTGTGTGTATGTGTGCATAGGTGAGTTCGCGGGAGCACACTAATGCAAATATTCACATAATTTACTTGCGTGGCTGCTTACTTGCGCCCCGCGCGTATATACATGCCCATTTACACTCTCTGCATAGATAATTACTACACCTAGAGAAACGCGGGTGTAAACTCACACACGTACGGATATGCCACACACCTTTCATTTACACTGCACACACTGCGGAGATAGGAACACACACTAATCCACGAGGATATCCGTATATGTTCATTTCTACACTTTGTACATGGATAAGTATGTACTCGAATTATTAATACAAACGCGTAAATACACACTGAAAAAATTTAGTTCTCACAAGAAAACTGTAATTGATTCAATTGAGCCTAATCTAAATAACTAAATTTTTTTCTCAGTCCACCCATCCGTCTATACACACAGACCCAAAAACTTAAAAACATTCACATGTTCTCTAATACTTTTAGAATATATCTAATACTCAAGAACCCACCGAAACACGCGTACACCTACACCTCTAATGCACACATTATCCATCGACATCCGCACGTAATAAGCATAAACAGGGTATCACGTTGCTGTACGCTCAAAGCGACTCTCGCTCTTGCGATAATCATTTATAGATCTCGAGAGCCAATCGCTCCTATACAGCCCCAGCTACCTAATCTCTTGCGTAATATCGCGCTATCCTGCTTAACAGTATACCTGCGTACATAGCCGACTGCATCGTAGGAGCCGCTCTCTCCTTGAATTATCCGCGCGCCGCCCGGCTATTGTTTATCTCTCTGGCCGATTAATACTCGAGAGCTCAGAGCCGCAAATACACACTCACGTGCGTGTGCGAGCGTTGAATTCGCAGTCGGATCACGTAGTGGGGCCGCGAGCCCGCCGGATTTGGCCCCCCGTGCGCGTACGCTTGATTTATTTTTCCTTTGGCAATTGATATTGATATTGGTTATTGGCGCTGGCTGGTTATTTCGACGATAGATGATAGCCCTCTGTGCGTACAGCTCCGCGCGCCTCTGTATATCCGCAGAGGCTTCAGCTTTATTTGTTTTTCTATTGCCGCGCGTCGTTCGTCTTTTTTTTTCGGTTCGAGCGATAACGCTTTTGTTACGGCGTATTCAATGAACGGGAAAAAATAAATGCGCCCCCCATCCCCGTTCGTGCTATCGCGGAGGTGGAGAGCTTCCAAATTGAAAACCCGACGTATTTTTAGAAACGCAAGTGCGGATGTGATGATCCCTTGGCCCCGTAGTATCGAGAACAAACGGTTGCAAGCGAACAGGGATACGCTTTGCCGGCTTCCGTGTCTGTTTTTTTTTCTTCGCAATTATCGCTTGTCTCAACATTCGCAATTTGGAGAACAATAAAACGTGTTTCGCGTGCGCTCGCTTACTCGTACTTTCAGTTTGCGCATCAAAACTGCGCTCGCGTATTAAAACGACACTCGAGCTCTCGAGAGTGTAGCGCGCCCTAAGATGGACAAAAAACAACCAGCAAGAGATTTTTTTTCACTTTTCTCAGCTTCGGACTCAAAGTTACTTTGTATGAAAGAGAGAATTTAACGTGCGCACTGGGGCTGACTGATTTCGCTTTGGAAGCTTTTCGTCTTTTTCGTCGCCGGCGAGCACGCGAGAGAAGGGGTTTAATTAAATTTCGTAGAAAAGTTTTTATGATACACTGCCGAAATAAAAGACACAAGCGTGCGGACTTGCTATTGTCTCGCGTTATTAATGAAAGTGAAATCTGGTTATATTACTAGGCTGGTTGTACTACTGCCAGTTATATAGACGATTGTAGTTGTTGCTTTACAATGTGTGAGATCGATCGCACGGTATAAATTCTCTGAAAGTGTTTATCTTATTGGGTATTCAGTGCAGTGACAGTAGTATTAAAACTTCTTTTATCCATCGTTTCGATATAATTAACCAAACTACACAAAACCAGAAGAAATTGCACAAAGAATAATCATTATACACTTATCTAACTAAAGTTCACTTAACTTAGACTGATACAAAAAAGACTTCTTGAAGACTGGATCTCGTAAACAAAACTCGCCAACCAAATCTCAAAAAAAAAGAAAGAAAAAACTTTCACAAAAACAACGCACGACTAAATCAGCTCGTCGCTTGATCCCGAGAAATAATCCGCACCCGGGCCGACCTCACAGCTCCGCGTGATTCCACCCACGCAGCCGAAGTGCAATAAATAACGCAACTCTCGCAAGAGAGACTCGACGAAAAAAGGCAAACGCGACTCGACCTACATAAGTATTAAAACGTTCAGCTCCCTTCGACGCGAACTTCGCCCATACGTCTCCACCCCCGCGAGGGAGATAATACCCGTGTGAAAGTTAGCACTTTTTCTCAGACACATAACATTCGGACGTAACGTTATATTATTCATCTCAAGAGAGCATCGCGCATTCCACCGTCGTTCACCTTAGTGGGTCAAATTATATATACATCTATCGTAAAAGTCGCCAAATAAACAAGCGATTGGTTAGTCTCGGCAATTGCAGAAAGAGATAGTGACGCCCAATTTGGGCGCCACGAGCGAAATTCGAAGACTTAGAGCTACGATATTAGACATTCTCGGCGCTGGAGTATCACGTTTCTCGCGACTAAAAGCCGTGTCGCGCGCGCTGTGTCAACGGGCGTACGATTACCTTGCTACGTAGAGACAGACGATACCCTTGAAATGTTGCCAAAACGATTAGGCGTTGTGTATACGCTTCCGGCTTTCTCGTCTTTATCTCTCGCTTTATCTATTTTTTGTTCTCCCATTGTCAGGCACGATTTGCGCAGTCTTCTGTATTCTGCAGATAAGAAGGAAAATACACACGTTTAGGGATTGAACGCACGATTGAGCAATAAAATCAGGCGAATCCGAGCTGTTCGCGTGTTGCGTTACTAATTAAAGTGCAGAGTATATATAGAACTGTACGAGATCCTTTTTGATTTTGAGTTCTCGTTGTAAGCTGGCAGCTCGCGCGAAATTGTTTCTTAGCTTTGAAATCCGACAGTTCTCTTGGCTAATGGAACGAGTTGCTTGGCACTCGAAATTGTATTTCATTTAAAGTGAAAGAAAAAAACATCCACGATTCCTTCTAGATTTAAAAAAAGAGAGCAAAAATTATTTACGGAATAAATATCGGGGAACATTTTTTTCATTCGCTTTCTGCACCGCATATTACGTCTGTTCACTGATCCGTTTACTGAAATGTCTGCTCGCGAAACAAAACGGTTCAAGAGATCGTGAAAATCTGATTAAAAGTTCAGTAACGCAAATGGTTGGGTTTTTCAGCATTATTATTCGTTTTTATAAATTTCGGAGGAACTGAACCTTGATCGAAATCCATTGGCATGTTAAGGCAGGCACAATGACGTGAATACGCGCGAGCGAACAAGTGAACGGCCTGCATTGTTGATAGTTTAAGCCAGGTCGTCGGCGATGATTGAAAGCGATAGCGCTTGATTTTAATGGACGGCATTGAATTAGCGAGACTTTATACTGTCACTTTTAACGCGTAAAGTTTTAATGGCGGCAGACGAAATGGCTGTTACAGGTGTTATTTCCCCCACTGTAAAGTTTAAGTTCGCTACTAACATACATGAAGCCATTTGCCAGCGCGTTTCAAAGCCCGTATAGTTGGCCACGCCGCCGCCACCTCGTCTGTTTAGCGCGCGGCAACGATGATTGTAAAAGCAAAAATACATTCGCGCGCTCCCGACTATCTCGCGAGAAACTAGCTTCATAAATAATCGGGTTATAAAGTGAAACATTTTAAATCCATGTAGTAGAGCGCGTGCACTCTCAACGTTTTATTCCCGCTGTAAACTATTACCAATCGCCGCTTGTTTTATTATTTTTACTCGGTTCACTGTACCTTTAGTTTCGTTTTATCACACAACTGCTCTATATATCCTGTAAAAAGCTTCATACGTGTTCGATTATCCTACACCCACCCCTGTCAATTTTTATATGATTAGCGAAAAACGCCTAAGCCACTCGCACTTTTCCAAATGAGTTTCCCCCCTTTAATTTCCTTAAACGCATCCAAAACATTAAACTCCCAGATTTCAGAGTCCCCGAAAATTCCACATCCACATCCAAGCGCGTAAAAAGAGCGGAACTACGGCGTCGGCACTCGAAATTCCAGAAAGAAAACAACCGAGCGCGACCGCACTCTCATTTCCAGCGCAAGCGCAGAAATAACGAGTTTCTCCCACCCCGCGTTATTTTTTCCTCTTGTCCGCGGTGCAGAACAAAGGGCCTGCCAGCGATACACCGAATTACACACCTACGAGCGCGCGTGCACAGCGTGATTTTTCCATTCAAACTCCGCCGAGGAGGAAGTCGTTTATCCGGCATCGCGATCAGCAATAATTTCTTCTTTCTTTTTTTTTTACAGCGCGCGCGTATACACCGAAATAAAAAGGGCCGAGCGGCGGAAAAATCGGTGATCGGATTATTTTTGCGTTTTGTTTCGCGGAAAAAAAGTGCGCGCTACGCGGCGCGAGAGGGCGCCGAGCAATCTGCTTACACAGTTGAGTTTTTATCGTTCGGTTGGAGGGCGAAATAGGTAGAAAGGTTGTTTTATTAACACGAAGCGTATCCGTGGTTTCGACAATGGAAACCGATTATTAAAAGCAATACGTTTAGTAATAAATGTTTTATTGAGTTCGACATGTGCGTTCTCGAAAAGGTACTATAATACATACTTGACCGAGGTATCGATTTTTAGTACCCGAGTTAATCTAGCATCACAGGAAAAAGCGTCGTAGCTGGAAAGATACTTTTATGGTCGTGCATCATACGAAAGTGCCTTAAAAGTATCTTTACAGTTTATGAATCGTAATAGTACTGTGTTGATATAGATTTTGCAATAATGAATTCTTTTCGCAAGAATATGTTAGTTACAGAGTTAGCATATCTTTTATACACATATCTCGACTGTACAAGCAATAAGTTTTGAAATATAAGTTTCATATTTCAAATTTTGCGTTGTCATATCAAATTTCATATCATAAATTAGTTTAATTTCAGTCAATATAAATCATAAGAAAACCATTGTCACAGCTGTGTAAAATCATGATCTCAATTTTTTTGTCAAACAATTTGAATTAAACAGAATTCAATTGTTTAATAAAATTTCATATCTACAAAAAACGTATCATTTCTAAATCAAATAAAAATCAGCATTAAATTAACAAATTTATATCAATAATATAATAAAACGTATCAGTATGAAATCTTATTTCAATCAAAAATAAATTGAATTGTTAAGAAAAATATCAATCAGCAATAAAATAGATTAACTTCAAATCTTATTTGAAAATATATTTGGAATAAATGTATCTTTTTTTAATTCAGTCGAAATTGAAGTAAATGAATTGTCTCAAAAAGCAATATTTGTAACTGTAATTACAGCCAAACAAGTTATTCGAAATAAAATATTCAAAAATCTTTTATATCTAAAAAATCTGATTTCTATTTAAACATTTTATAAATTTTTCTCTATAATCTAAATTTTAAAATACTCATATCCGCAGGAACGTATCAAAACGAAATTATTTTAAATTCTGTTGTAAATCTGACAAATAGATTATTATGAAAAAATTATTTAAAAAAACTCATATCCACAGAATAACAATAGCATCAAAATTTTATATATAAAAAAGTATCAAAAAATTATGTCAGCACACAACCAGTCCAGAAATCAAATCACAACTACGAAAATCCATATCCGTAAAAGACGTATCAAACTCAACTTTCTCAAATAATCCTCTCAAAAAAAATCAGCAAAAATCTTTATTTGAAAAAATCCATATCTTTCGAAAAACGTATCATCGTATTAATCTCGAAATTTCTCGTACAAAAATTCTTATCTATAACAAAAAAAAGAAATTGTCCTCCACCAATACAACTGAAAATTCAACTGTCTCATGCGTATCGAGAGGGAAAATTTCCATTTGCATATCAACACATATCAATGCTCGTGTGCAAAAGATTGGGCGTTCGACAATACAATTGAACAGGGGGAAATTTTCCGTCGAGATTCCGCGCCCCCTCGGAGCTGTGTGTGCGCACGCGTCTCCCGTCGATCGATCGTTCCTTAAAGAGACGTCGGGCGAGCGCGTTCCCTGATTTTTCCCGCCCCCGCAGCTTTTACATTATCCTCCTTGGCTAGCTCCGAGTAAGAGAGGAGGAAAGGCACAGCAGAAGCGAAGTTTATCGAACTCTAATTGCGCGCTCGTACGCCCCCGCGATTACGGCCGGAACTTCCGGCTGAAAATTTTTCCTCAAGTTTCGCTTCAAAAGAGCTGAGATCGCGCGATTCGATTTTTCGTGGGCGAAAAAAAATTATTCTTAGAGGCAAAAGCGGCGTCCGGCTTTTCGAGCTATAATCGAGTTGAGCGATTTTGGTATTCTGAAGAGTGAGGCGATAATTTGAGCAATGGCGAGGGAATGAGCGCGCGATTGGTCTATAGAGAGGCTGAAATTAAGATAGGAGGAATGTGGCAGTTTAAATAATTATGAATAGTTTAATGATACGATAACGAGCATATTCGACTTATTTAATCTAATTGCATCGTATATTCATTTTTTTTTTTTTTTTTTTTTTTTTTGAAAGATGGGAGGAAAATGTCGCAGCGAACGAGCAATAATTTTAGTTTATATTTCATTTGTAATTAGAAATAGTTTTAGTACTATGTTTCATCGATGTAAATTATTTAACGAGATTGTGGAAAATATTTTGTTACGATTTTTTGTATTGTCGACGTAACAAAATGTTTAAAAATCATTTTATACTGTAGTTTCAGTTTTATTCGGTAAAAACGTTTTATTCTAATATTAAAAGTTTTCGATTGGAAGTTTGTTTTGTTAGATTAGTGATAATATACAAAACTACAAACGTCTTATCAAAAATGTAACGAAAATAGTGTTACAACAATTATTTACGCATAAAAAGTATTATTTGTTATGGTTTTGGTGATTTTAAAATTCAATTTAATTTCCATTTAGTTCTTTATTTAAATTCATTAAATCGAATGAACGCGAATAAAGAACGAGCTCTTCGAAAAATTAAAGCAAAATCAAGAAACCATAACAAACAACGACGTATTAAAATTTAAAATACTCAATTGAAATCCAACGAATCGTCGATTAAAACGAAACCAATCGGATAACCTCGCTTAAATAAATTACTCCCCTCGAAATAATCACTGTTCTCGACGATGAAAATATTAATTCTGCGGCTCCCCGCCGACCCAGCCTCGTAAAAGCAAAAAGAAAAAGGCCAACCCTTATCGGAAATAAGCATCGCGCGGGAGGGCTGAGCGCCGCAAGTAAAAGCAAAAAAAGTGAAATCAAAAAATATCTCGGCGCTGCGACATTTTCGTTTCCAGCGCGCGTATACTTAAAGTAATAGGAGACGCGAGCAAAAAGGTGCGAAAATCTTTCCCCCTCCCCTATATATATATATGTACGTACGAGACGTAAAGAAGGAAAAAAGTAATAAAAAGGACAAAAAAGCGAGAGGCGGAGTCTCGCGTAGCGAGCGCGAGAGAACGCGAAGGCTGATTAATTATTGCGCGGATCGTGTGTGTGTGTGCGTATGTGTGTGAGTGTGTGTGCGCGCGAGAGAAAAAAAAACACAGTGCGAGCTGCCGAAAAAGTAGAGAGCCCAACTCACGCGAAGTGTCGCGATATCGCGTGTCACGAGAATCACTATACTGTGCTGCGGCGCTTATGCATATAGTTCGCATTTACGACGGAGAGCGAAAGTGAGAAGCTCGATGGGCAAAGATGTTAAAGATATGTACAAATGTGTAATTTAGTGTTGCAGAAAATTAAAACAAAAAAAGAAATAATAATAAATAATAAAACATTAACGAGCGAGTGTGCGAATGATCTTTTTTTTATTTTGCGCGTACGCAGAACGCGTTTATCGTCGGATGTGCGAGAGTGTGATATTCAAAAGTGTCGATGCATTGTATTTATCATGCGGATTATTAGTACGGGAGTGTGGATCGCTTACGCCGGTTCGATGCTTCAGCTTTTCTTTGTGGAGTATTAAATTCACGCAGCCGCAGTGGAACGTTTTGATTTTGTAAATATTTCATTCTTGTCGCGCGTCGAA
This sequence comes from Eupelmus azureus, assembly GCA_030522685.1. Classification (NCBI taxonomy): domain Eukaryota; kingdom Metazoa; phylum Arthropoda; class Insecta; order Hymenoptera; family Eupelmidae; genus Eupelmus; species Eupelmus azureus. Next base: position 3,114 of record JAPYZA010000773.1, on the reverse strand, counting down.
AAAAAAGAATTCAGCGCGACCTAACTATCGTGTAATTTGATTTACGTTCGGGCGGTGGCTGCAAAATAAAAAAAAAAGAAGGGCGAAGCATCGAGACGGGCGCGTATCGGTTATACTCCCGGTGAATTTATGGCGTACAGTTTAGATACCAACCATAGACGTATATTTCCAGGATCACCATGAGCAAAGGAGAAAGCAAAAAAAAACACTTCTTTCGAGCGTGTACATGTTCACGATTATACGTATATTACCATGTAAGCGAGCGGAACAAAAACGTTTCTGTAAAAAAAAATAATAAATAAATAAATACTTACCTAAAGACGGCAGAGCGATATTACAGAGAAAAGCAAACCTATAGCGAGTGACGAATTTACTCTTTTTTGAATGAGACACCTCAGTCTGATGTGCGTTTATCCTTTGTAACGGACCGCGGTGTGTCTTTCGTTTCATTAATCGCGCAATAATTATACTAATGATAAGCCCTCCTTTTTTTAACCGTGACGAATTTGTGTGTGTATATTGCGATCGATCGTTCGAGATTTTTGGTTTTCGACGTTCGTTGTTCGGTTCTTAGGTTCGGTATGACTTTATTATTGTGTACGAGGAAAACGAATGATTTCATATGTCACTGTATTATTTATTACGTACATATTATATACATACGATGTAATAAACAACTATTATATTTGTAAAAAATTAAATATTGATTTTCAATTACCCTTGTCACTTACACTTCCTTTGTTTCCTTATTGTTGCTACTTTCAGATTTCTAAGTTCATTGTAAGCTATACGTAAGTTTTTGAACCTTATAATTATTCAGATATTAATGTTATTCTAAGATGTTTACAAAATAAGAGAATAATTAATTCGTTATATCAAACGTATTCTATGCATAGCGAGTTGAAGTTACTCTGTTGAAAATATAATATGTATTTCTTAGTCACTTTAGCTTTTATAAACTACATTAATTTCACCGTTTTATAATTATGCATAAAGACTTTGATTCTGATTAAATTACATTTACTTTAGACATTTTTCTAATAAATTTCAATCAAATTAGGTCAGAGTTTTGTACAGTTCCTTAATTTGTATATTTTTACAGAATAAGTGGATAAGATTAAAGAAAACCGGAACATATATAACATTATGTTTCTACTTAATTTTTAAAACGATTATAAACTTGCTATTATCATGATTTGCACTGCCTCTCTCTCTCTAATTGCTTTTAGTTATCAAATTCTTGTTTAATTTTTTAAGTAGGCAATTTTTCTAAAGCCAATAATCATTGATTTTCTTTTCCATTTAACATGTATTATCAATAATAAAATCAATACTTAACGTAATATAAAGTGGCACGGTTATTCAACTCTAAATTCGAAGATAAAGTGCCATTGATCATACACGAATAATTACATTGCATTCTACTTGGTGTTGCGTGCAATTAAATTTGCAGCTGCACGGCGATCAATACTCTCGTACCTATATATAAAATTGGGAGCATAGTGCAGCTTTTCAGGCGATAAATAGAATTTGTCGACCGAAAGAAGAGACGAGACGAGCTTAGCACCGAGGGAGAGCAAATTTCATTTCTATCTCAATGTGATGTCTTTTTCTGCAGCATCGAAAATAAAATTAAATAAATTTTTCATTTTTATGTGTTCACTTTTACTGGATTTACTCGGATTTTCCATGTCTCGGAGTTTTATTGTTAATGTGTCTGACTTATACTAAAAAGGGGTGACAGATCAATTAAATTGGCAAGCAGTATAAGGATATAACGAGAAAATTGTTATTTTGAAAAAAAATAAGAAAGAATCTTAAAAAATTAATTAAAAAAATATTTTAAATATCAATGTATTACAGTACAATATTAAAACTTGTGTTTACTTAACTGTACGTTGTAAGTGAATTTAACATACGAGTAGCTTGAATAAAAATAATTATTTTTTTACTCCACACATCCAATTAGTTCTTAGATTAGTCGTAAATTTAATTTCTTTAACTTTTTATACTTTTTAATTTTAAAGTTTACGAAAGTTATTTATTTTAACAATATTTCTTTATTTATAACATGTAAATAAAAGATTTTTTCCTACCTAGATTTTAATTTGATAGAATATCCATCAGGTAAGTAATCTAACAGTATAGTAACAATAATTTTTAAATTATTCAGAAATAGCTTATCAGTAGAAAATAATTATAAATTAAAATAAACAGTAATGGAAATAACAAAACCGTTATTATTATTGGAAATTTTCTATATATAGCAGTTAAAAAAATGTATTTTTATAAATAATATTTATGGATTAAAAACTATTTATCAGTAAACTATTTAGTAAGCAATCATTATAAATCAGATTAGCCAAGCTCAGTAAAGCGATCATTTATAAATTAGATTATTACTTAAAATTAAATTGCCACTATTAGATTTATAATTAACTTATTTAAACAATATAAATTATTTAGATTTCATTAAATCAATAACATAACTATTTCTATTAGTCTTAAAAGTAAAATTCTGTGCAAAGGCCGTGAAAAGACCGAGCAGTGTTTAAAATTATTACTTTGAAATTATTTCGTCATTAAAATATCCCCGTTCATATTTAATTAAAGTTCATTCAACACTCATAACAAACTTCCCAAAATGAGAAAACTAAAAGAACAATGCCACTCTAAACAAACAGCCAACAAATCCAAGCCTAAAAAGCGGCCAACCCTATTAGATTGAAATCCAACCATCCATTACTCAGCAATCCAATCTCAAAGACAGAACTATTCATCTCCTTACGTTCCGCACACTCGCCTCCCGCACAGGTCTCTTCCTATAGCCGCTTCCTACGATCAATGCCAGAGCGAGTTTCCGCGTTTGATGGAACGCGCTCGCCACGGCACTTCTGCCTCGGTCTTAATTAAAGAGAAACAATTATTTCGAAAATCAGAGAGCCCGAAACTCTTCCCTGCGGGAGCGCCGCTCCGTTAACTAGCGCGCAACTCTCGTAATCGGGGAAGAAAAAGGAAAGAGGTGCGCGCGTACATAAAGCGCGCATCGGAGGGGGAGAGAAGGAAGAAATCAGGGAAGAGGCAAACAGACGTGTGCGTGTGTGTGTGTGTGTG
>JAPYZA010000772.1:7273-32687 GCA_030522685.1 Eupelmus azureus | reverse complement strand
CATCAAAAATTGCAAAGGTTTATTTTAGAACGTGACTTTACATTGAATTTTTGTAGATTAAAAATGTTATAAACAAAGCGAATATTTACAATATCAGGCATTATAAAAAAAGAAAGCATATAAAGATTATCATTTGCCGAGTTAATATCACGGTATGTACGTACGTGCGAAGAAGAAAGAATAAGAGGAGAAACTGCATACAAAAGTAGGTCGGAGCATGCAAATCGAGCTGCATTCCGAGCAACTGATTTTGCTAAAAAAAATTCTTTCTGTAAGTTGCGCGACTTCTTAACAATGACATAATGTATACGCATGCAGAAAGTAATACGCTGGGCGAAGCTAAAATAGGGGAGATATATATTGAAATGGGTATTTATGCGAGTTACTCGTGCGATAAGGGAACGATAAGTCTGAGGAAAAAACAACGAATCGATTACGCGCACTAGAAATCGGCATTTTTCGTTTATCCATTCTTTAATGTTTTTGTTAAAAAAAATGAAGTATTAAGGAATTAAATAAGGAAACGTTGAGTAATTAATTAAGCAAGAAAACTTTCACATACCTAGCAAATGATAAAAGAGTCGTTACCGCGCTGTTATAACCACAATGACAGGACAATATTTTCAACCACTAATTTAGTTTCAGATTGGTATGTATCCATTCTGATATTGATGAAATGGATTCCGCTAGTTATCGGCTTGGTGTAAGAACGCTTGGTTTTTTTAATGAGATCTGATTGTGATTTCGCACGGGAAAAAGGCACTTGATGTACTGATATCATCTGTGTGCGTCTGTCCCACATTATTTAATTTAATTTTTCGCCACTCTGCTACTTAAATTGTACAAACGTATATTTTTCGATTTCAATTTAATCAAATCGCCGACCGCTTAAAGATATACACAATGACGCATAAAGCCCGAGTACTCGGCCAGGACACTTAAAGCACGCAAGCGCTTTAATTTTCGCCAAAAACGAAAACAATTCCAGAACTTATAATCTCCTCGTGACCCGAGCTCGACTCCATCGATCTCATCCCAAAGCCGCGGCGAGCATTAATATAATTATGTAAACGCGTGAAATATCAATAGAAACGTCAGTGATCCTTTTATAGAGCGTTAAAATTCCAGTCTTCCGGTAACATCCAGTGCACATTCATAATCAGCGATTATTGAACAATCGCGTAATCGTAAACGCACATTATCACTCGCTCTCGCTCCATTCGCACACACATCCGCAAGCCAAAGTAATCGCGAGCCTCGAGGAGAAAAAACGGCGTTATCACATTTTGAAGAATTACGCGCTGCTCGCCAAGCATAAAATAAAAAATATATGTTACTTTTAGAAGCGATAAAGCACGAGAATCCAAGCGCACCCGTAAACACAGCTTGCCGGATTTCGGTCACGCAGGCGTCTCTCGATGGCCCCCGCAAGTACGAAAGTGGCGCGAGGGAAGCTCCGATTCGAATTCCTCGGCAATCCTCGAGGGGAAATTGGGCCCGGCGCGCTTGCGGAGGGCCCAGTCGCGCCGAGGAGATCTATCGGCTTGTCTGTGGGAGCCTGCGAGAGTGCTGCGCTTCTCTGCGGATTGGCGCGCTCCCGCTAGCTTTCTATAGTAGCTATATAAGGGAGCCGAGTGCGTGCAGAGCCGCGCATAGCTTCGCTTTACCTCGTCCCGAGCGCAGCTCTCTCTCTCTCGCTCTTCCTCTCTCTCTCTCGCGATGCCGGCTCTCTCGGCTTTTCGGCGGCTGCTTTGTTGAAAATTTGACGTTTCTGGTCAACGGGTAGCCCCGGCAGCCAACTCGGGACGCTAGGAAAATAGGGAAGGAAGTACAAGTGTTGGTGCGCGAGGTATATACGGTGCGGAAAGGCAGGATGAGTGTTTTGGAGGCGTCCTGGCTCACCTGGGCCCTGTTGCTCGGTGTTTTGGGACTGCTGGCTGTGTGTCTGCTGAAAAGGGCCAAGTTCGTTTATGCGCTGAGGAAGATACCGTCGCCGAAAGCTCTGCCGGTCATCGGTAATGCCGTCCAGCTCAACACCAGCCTCGAAGGTCAGTCTCTCACTTCCTGTACCACCTGTTTGATTTTTTTTTCGTTTTTATTTAGTTTATTTTTTTCTTCAAATTAACACACTTTCTCGCTCTTATTGCGGCTCGATTTGTCTGTGGCGGCGCTTAGCGCGCGCGTGCGCCGATAGAAAGGGAGAGAGGGAGGCCGAGAACGGCTGCACAAATTCACTGAAGGCTCTCCTCTATTAAGCTCGAGCGTTGCACTCTCGTCCATCTCTCCACGAGCTGAACTTGCCTCGCGGCAACATCGGCACGTGCGCGACTTTTGCCGCGCTCTCTTTCTCGCACTCCCACTCTCACTCTTTTTCTTTCTCCCTCTCTCTCTCTCTCTCTCTCTCTCTGTTTCTTTCTTTGTCTAACCTTTTCACTTCTATTACTTATTGTGATAAATGTCGCCTATTTCATTCCTTTAGATTAACAATCTATCTTCATACTTTGCTTATGACTTTTTTCTAATTACAACTCTCGACAATGCTTCACTCGAAAAACATTTTTATCGAGTCAAAAGTATTTTTTTTCTTTCCTTATCTCGATACACATGACCGGATGGAGTCATCCTCCAATTTAATTCAAGAGAGATGCCAGAAACAATAATCTTCTAAACTGGATTTACGCGCTTTAATCCTCCACCCTTTATTGTCAAAGCGAAACGACTTTCAATCAGGAGCGATAATATGTATGGAAAAATAAAATTGTTTAATAACCCAGTAACATAATAAGCATTTTACACTGGAAATAATAAAGCTTTTGCACCTCTTTTAATAAAAAAAATTTTTTTATTTAATTAAGGCATTGTTTTCTACTTATTTTAAGCATAAAATTGACAGCGAATATATAAGACAGCACACGCCTTCCACGCTCATCTTATCGCTTTCTTATAAATTAACGTTATATTTAACATACCGAACTTGTTTTGATCATTTCTTCATTCATTCATACATTCATTCATAAATTATTTTAAATTACGGTTCTTCGATAGTCAATTATAAATACTTTATTTGAATTCAATGGTTTGTCAGTGTTAGTTTTAATTTTAAATTCAATCTATTTTTATTTACTTATTTCATAAAATTATAGTTTAAATTTAACACTTCATTTATGCATGTTCTAATTTTAACTTTATCTAAAGGATTATTGGGTTGTATACCGTACACCCTCACAATATGCAAAGTAATGAAAATACGTGAAGCTATCTGTGTTTTATTTGCATCTAATAAATTTTTTAATAAACTTGAAATTATATAAACAAAATTGATCACAATAGTGAAAAAAAACAAAAGTCGGGAGGGGCAGTAACATAATTGGATCGTTATCTAAGCCACAATGATCGAAAATTCGATAAATCAAAACAAACTGTAAATATTGATTTTCAACGTCATTTTCCAGATTTCTTTACAAATCTTTGTCGTTGGAGCAAGGAGTTTGGCGATATCTATCTACTCTGGATCGGTACTCGTCCTTTTATCTTTCTTTACCGAGTCGAAACTGTTAAACCATTACTCAGCAGCAGTCAGCACATTGACAAGAGCTTAGAATACCAATTTCTAAAACCTTGGCTGGGCAATGGACTTATCACTAGCACTGGTAAGCTTGCGATATTTTATCTTACATATACAATAAAATAAGTATTTACTTTCTTATATAGTTTACTGCAGTCCTTTACAATAACTTTTACTTAGACTACATTAATTTGTCTAAAACGTATTCTTAGTTGAGTGTTAAAGTAAAAAATGTTGAAAAAGTGATACAGATATTTAACGAATTTGAAAGTATACCTGAAATTTGAGATATTACTAAGCTAAACCAGATTTCGTGGTATCGAAGAAAAAGGAAAAAAAGACCATGTCTAGACGAAACCTTCTACCTGAAACTTATCGTTTTATTTTTTATATTGATTTTTTCTTATATTTTATTTATTCGCTAATGTATCACATGAAATTTGAAATATAATATTCTTATAAGCCAATAAAATTATATAATTTGATTTTACAAATTTTAGGTGAAAAATGGCATTCAAGAAGAAAAATGCTTACTCCAACTTTTCACAGCGATCTTTTAAAAGATTATTATGGAGTAGTTCAAAGGGAAGCTCAGACCTTTGTCTCGTGTTTGCGCTCGGAACTCGGAAATCCAGAGTTCGACATTATTCCATACGCCAAACGAGCTGCCCTGGACGTTATAAGTGGTATGCATTTCTTCAAAATCAATTTCATTTGTGTTAACATTCCTTCCGGTATTTTTTTTTTAAATCATATTTTTTTAACTTCTTTTGCACTTTTTTTATGTAGTTTCGAGTTCTTTGAATTTTTATTTTTCATTCTTACGTTAATCACACTAACGTCTGAATTACTTGAGATGGCGTCCTTTTTGACATTTTTTTTGTCATTATCCTTATTCCTAAAAAGAACATATTTTGATCAATTAAGGCTCTTTTACAAGTCGATTCTCATCTGCTCACCAGAAGAAAAAGCGATCTGTTTCAAGATTTTTCTTCTTTTTCTTTTTGTTAGAATTCTGAATAGAAAAATTTGTAACGTGACTAAGCCGAGATCGGAAAGAGCGATTGGCATTTTTTTTTCCATTTGACTCCTCCACTTTACGGGACACTCGAGGCTTCGACAATTGAATTATGCGGTCCGTGGCTAATTTGAAAAGAATAATTTTTTCACTAAGACATTTGAAACAAGTACATGAATGGCAGGTAATTACCTTTTGCTTTTAGCACTCTTTTCGGAATGCCGTTGGATTCCTTAGGAGCGCGTTCTACTACCCTCCTGGGTTTCGCAAGCTCAAGAAGTCGAGTCGAGGTTCCGTAAATAATTAAACTGCTCAAACTTAATAAGTCCTTTTTTGACGTATCGTCGACCGGCGATCGTAGCCGTGGCTGAGCCAATTGATTTATACGCGTTGAAGTTTTGTTTTTGCTTGTACTAGCTACAATATCCTAAAAATATTTAATTGAATTGAATTTCTTATTATTAAATATCCTTAAAACGTTTAATTGAATTAAGTAAGTAATATTTAAAGAAAAAACAAAGATCAAACCTTTTTTATGTCGGTGAACTCCGGCTCGAATGATGCACTTCTATCTAGTGGCAAAACGTTTGTCCTTGATAAATTCGATTGCCTGTTTTGATACACGTGCAGTTTCCGTTGCAGCGTCAGTTGCTAGAAAGAGAGAGCGATTTTTAATACAACTTCGACATAGCTTCTTTTCAATTAATCCAAAATTAATGAATCATATTTCATATAAGATACGTTCATACTTTCACTTGCGTAAACATCATATTCTAAAAATAGGCTTACTTTGATCGGATTGTATTTATCTTCATTTTTAGATTCACTCACGTTTTTTCCATATGGAACTTGATTGCGCAAATTAAATTTTGGGTATAATGTCATGGTGCTTATTTGCAGTTACAATTTATCCATTCTTTACCTTTTTTTTTGTATCAAAAAACACTTTTTTTATTTTTACTATTAACTATTAATTTTGACTAACCATAAAAATCTAATAAATGTCAAGATTATAAATTTAAAAAAAAAATGAAAAAACAAAAAACAATCACTAATTTACAATTTTTCCCATATAGAGTGCGCAATGGGGTACCGCCTCAACGCCCAGACCAGCTTCAAGAACGAATACGTGCACGCTGTACACAGGTTTGTATGACTTAAGAAACTTTCTGTAGATTCAAATAAAAATTGTTTATCATAATCTAATTAGTATTATTTTGATTTCGTCAGATTAACCGAGATATCCCAAATAAGGTTCACGAACATATGGCTGGCGTTGGATTGTATATTCAAGAGAACAGCCCTTGGAAAAGAGCACGATAATGCTCTTAAATTTGTCCACAACCTCGTCGATAAGGTAAGACAACACTTTACCTAGAATACATTCAAAAAATATAATAACTACAGTAAAGTTTATCATAAAAGAAAAACAACGATATCAGAATTTATCAAAATAAATATATTGCAGATCATTGCCGAGAGGAAGCTCGAGTGGAGCATAAAGCGCGATGGGAACCACAACGAGTCGGTAAAGAAGGCGGAAACGCTACTTGACCTGCTGCTCGAAATGTCGCAAAACGGCGAGACCCTGACTGATGAAGATATGCGGGAAGAGGTGCATACTTTTATGTTTGCCGGTCACGACACCGTCGGCACAAGTGTCTCATGGATGCTCTATGCGCTCGGAAGGCATCCAGAGTATCAGGTAAATAATCATATCTTTCGACTGGTGTTTATAAAGATTTTGTAGATTGTACTTTATGAAACTTATCTGTTTGCAGGATAAAATATTAGAGGAACTAAAACAGGTGATCGGGGACAAGGAAGTAACCTACGAGTCAATCCAAAAGTTAATCTGGCTGGACGCGTGCATGAAGGAAACTTGGCGACTCTATCCAGTCGCTCCGCTGATAGCGAGGCAAATTTACAGCCCCATTAACTTGCGTGAGTTGACAATAACCACAACTAATCTGATTAAGCGAACAATAACAACATCAGAACGCTAATCAATCAAACGATTTTCTCAACAGTCGGAACCGACATTCCAGCTGGCTCGACGGTATTGGTGAACTCCTACCTACTGCATCGAGATCCGCGCTTCTTCCCCGAGCCGGAGAAGTTCAAGCCCGAGCGTTTCCTGCCCGACAGTCCGAAGTATCCGAGCTTCGCCTACATCCCCTTCAGCGCCGGCTCGCGCAACTGCATAGGCTCGAAATTCGCGACGATGGAGACGAAGCTGACCTTGCTCAGCCTCCTGCGCTCTTACAAGTTCCACGCCGTCGACAGCGAAGACAAGCTGCGCTTCGTCTCGCAGCTCGTCCTCGACAACGTCGGTGGCATTCGGCTCAGTATTACTTCCAGAGACTCGTTTAGATAGTTGTCTGTATCTATGTATCTCTATCTTTCTCTCTCTCTCTAGACAATGCATCGATTCATATTTTTTTTTTTCAATTAACGACTGACTGAAAATCTCATTCTCATTTGCCTATTGGCCGACACTCGCGACTGCTCTGATTTTTTTATTATTTATATATATATATTTCGACTTGTATAATGGTGATGTTGCATGGAAAGTTCCATCAGATTGAATATCGAAAAATAATTCATACATATTTTTTCTTTTCTTTTTATTCAACTCTATTATTAGAAAAGATATAGTAATTTAAATTTTACTGTACCCTCGACGTCACAAGTATTAGTATATTTGCGTAGTGGTGTACTAGTGATGTGTCTGTACTTTTTAAATGGCTATATCTTCATTAATGAACAATTGTAAAAAAAATTACGCATCGAGTATTTTTCGATATTCTATCTAACGAATCAAATAGAATTTAATTTTATTTATCATGTAACATTCCAACTGAGTTGTAAGGATTAGAAAATTTTTTAATTATATATATAAGTATGCTTAGACTCTGAATTAGTACATAGTTTAGATTATACCGACGTAAGACTAGTTTTTTAGTAGCTCTTTTTATGAGCGTCGTGAAAAAGGGTTGGGGCTATACCTGCTCTTCTAAAGGTTTGAGATTTTAAATTTTGGGTGGATATTATACAAATTTTTTTACGAGAAAAGTTAATCAAGTGCCATTATCGAGGTTCATCATATATTATAAAACCAAAAACTAGATCAATTCAGACGCATTTCATGAGTGCAAAGCTGTAAGCGCACGTTTGGCAGCTTACAAATACACCAGACTCACAATGCATTTAAAGTTCAAGCTAAATCGCTATATGCCATTCATAAGGTCTTCAAGAAGTTTTTACATTTATATTACTGCGATAGAAAAGCGCCGAAGATAATATCGTAAAACTGAAGTACCTTACAATTCCTATATAAGAGGCTTGCAAAAACATTCCAAACGTCAACCTTAAATTTCTCGTAAAAACCGTTCTACCTCAGTACGTGGCTTGGACAACAGCTGTATACGAGCCTGATAAAAGAGGCTTGGGTAGATTTAAATAAAAATAAAGATGTTCTCTTTTGCCAAATACGTGACACACAATAAGGCTGCTTTTTTTAGGATAATTTTTATAATGAATATTGTATTAAAGTTATCAAGTTATGTAAAAACAATGTGTTTTTTAATAAATGATACTTATTTTTAAATAATTCTTTATTATTTCTAATACAATCAACGATATCAATGATATCGCCCAATCAATCCATTCACAAATGTTTTATTTGTAACTTTTTGTAATTATGTTAAAAAATTATAAGTATATTAATTATCTTTTCTTTTTTACAGCCCTTTTGCAAACTACTATTTTTTCCACTTTTTACAATGGAAATTAAAATTAAAAAAATTGCATTCCGCAAATTTAATTATGGAAAAGACAAATAAATTAAACTAAAGTTTGTAAAAATGTGCGAGTTCTCCGAAAACCCGAATCGAGCCGAGTCAAGTTTTTTACTGAGTTCGAGTTGATCGAGTTACTTGGGATAAAAAAAAAGTAATTACTGCAGATTTTTTGTTACTTTTTGTTCTTCTGACTATAATGTGTAAATCTATTCGCACACATTAGTCAGCCAAAATACAAATTATAATTGAAATTTTGCTTATTTAAATGATTTAGAGTAAAATATTCTTTTGCTCCATTCACTATTCGAGTACTTGTATAAGCTTCTAAAAGTTTCTAATATAATGATAATTTTGAAAAAAATTATGTGTAGCGTAAGACTGGACCATTATATTTAGACAACAATGACGTAGAACCAGTAAATTCGAAAACAAAGTTTGAAGTTTTCATCCACGACACTTTTAACTACTTGGAAACCGGATTTTATAAGAATTTAGAAGTCTATAATTCAGGTTCTTAGCTGGCACGCTCTTCATCCCGAAGTTAAACTTATTGTTTTGAAAGAGTATTATACAGAGTGTATATTCAAAATTTGATGAAGATTGGAAAATATTTTTTTACCATACTGGAAAATTTAAATGAAGAATATTTAAGTTCCAAATTTTTTGTTTACTCTAGAATATTTAAATAACATTCATAAATAGTAATACAGTCTTTTATTTTACACTTATTACCTCTTAAATAAGTTTTGACCCTCTTGAAAATAATTTTTGTCGTGCAAAAACATACCTAGCCCAATCATTTCTTATTTAAAAGATCTAACTTTTTTGAAAGACGATAACAATCACAAACAGTTTTGTCAGATGAAAAGTATTATGTACTTATGCTATAAATTTAATTTCTTCCTTTACTATGGCATATCTTCACGAGACTCCGCCGTTATCTTGTCCAAGTGTTCAAATTAGATTAAACTATTTTTTCATTGATTCTGTCTGCTCCATCTTTATCTCACTTAAAATTCAATCTAAATTTAGAACATGTTATTTTCATTTTTTTAAGTTCAAACCATTTTTTTCTCTTTTCATAAAGATATCTACTTAAAAGAAGTATAGTTTGGATTAAAATTAAGACTTGAAAAAACATAGTTTTAATCGAAAATAAATTAAATGCTTATTTTTAGACATGAATGATAATGAAAAATATTTATGTTTATTATTAATTGTTATTGTTACAACGTAAAGAAAAATTGTACAATCTTACATTTTCAACTCTTGAAATAACAAAAAGTAACAAATATTTAAAAATATAATGGAATTTCAAATTTGCATATTCATTTAGCTATAATGATTGTAAAAGAGTTTTTCTGTTATTCAAGGTTTACTTTTTTTAGAATAAAAAGCTACTTTTACAAATTAGTCAAATTGACGACTTTAAACAGAAACGACTTCTTTGCTTATACACACTTTTGTAAGGTATAACTCTTCTCTCTATTTGGAGCCGTCAAATGTTCTTCAATAGAATCAAACGTTTTAATAACATTTTAAACGTTAAAATAAAGTTTTTTAAGCGTTTGATACATTAGGGTTAGTAGTTGTTTTTATACATGTATGCGGGGTTGCATTAGATTGGAAATTCGATCGATATTTATCACAATCGCTTTCAATCAGTTATTTTAATGTAGTTAACATTATATAGCTAAGTATTAGATTTCAGGAGCATGTTTACATTAAATCGTCTTGAAAACACGAAAAATTCAGTTACGATGGGGAAGCTTATAGGAAAAAACTACCTAAAAATATAAAAATTTAAGTCCGTTTAAAAAGCACCATTAAAAAAAAAAATTATAAAAAGCTCGCTTTTTTTAACTTCAAGCTACATTTATAAGTATAGACAGAATGAGCTTTTTTTTATTTTTTATTTTTTTCAATAGCTTTGAACTCAACCTTTTACATAAATCTATTAAAAAAACTACTGTAAAACTGTTAATCAATTATTTTCTTTTACAACAAATTTTATATGATAAATTTTCAACATTATTGCTGCACAACATCATCCCTCTCTTTCCCTATATAACATTACCGACTGCAGCTCTTAAAAAATTGCGGTATAATCTATCCCACTTGCAATAAACAGAAATCAGGAAGTAAGCTTCTTTTTTAGTTACAATGAACAAAACCCGAAGATAAAAGTTTCTATACTTATATTTTTAAGAGCGCCGATTATAAATATAGATTCAGCTTATTTTTTTAGCTGCCGATCATTCGAGCAAGCTGCGAAAGTGCGAATTAGTGGCAGCACCGCGCAGCGCGCGCACCCGCACGGGCCACGACTCGAAGTTATGTCGTCTGCATGGAATACTTTGATGTTTATTATCTCATTCATAACCTTGAAAAATATTAGTTCGAGTATCACGATGACAAAGCAAACCTTGTTGGCTTTTGAAAGAGTCTTTTGAAGTCGCGCGATGCGCAGCTTAAAGCTAAAAAAGTCGATCACCGATTAGCCGTCCAGTAGAAATATTTTAAAACTCTCTGTAGCAGAGTTCATAGGTTAGAGTCAGTGCGCGAGTTTTAAGTTATTCACAAAAATGAGCGTTCCACTAGCAATATGCTTGGTTTTTGTTGGCTGCTGCTCCAATTTGGTCTTCCTCGAACTTCTAATGAAGTAAGTCAATGGGTTTTGCACTGCTTTTATGTGGCTAAAATAGTATTTTAAATTTATCATTGCATTCTATTTCTTTGATTCGTGTTTTATTTTTTTTATGTAAAATAAGTTTATCAAGCATTTTGTTATTCTTATAAAATATTATATTTTAAACTAAAACTTTATTTCTATGTATTAATAAAATAATAATAATAATATTACAAGTCTGATTAAAGAAAAAAATTTAAGTGAAAACTAACAAAAATAAACGTGGCTTAAGAAATAGTTTCTGCCTAGTAGCGTAGTTTTATCAATTTTTTATCCACACATTAGATATATGGTTTAGATTAAAAGTAGATTTATTAATTCTAATTAATCAATAATTAATTTTGGTCTTTAAACACTGATAAATCATCCTTAAATTATGTGAACACAAAAAATAATGAATTCAATCTAATTTCTTATGTTATACTTATTTCAGAGAAGATCCAGGTGGTGGAAACTTAGTGACATTTGCACAATTTGTTTTTATTGCCATTGATGGATTTCTTTTTACATCAAAATGTGGAACAGTAAAACCAAGAATAGGAATAAAAAATTATATGGTTTTAGTATCAATGTTTTTTATTTCCAGTGTATTTAATAATTATGCTTTTAATTTTAATATTCCAATGCCCCTCCATATGATATTCAGAGCAGTAAGTAACAAGAATAAATTTATTTACATGTTCATTACAAAAAAATTTATTAAATTATATTTTTCAGGGTTCTCTGATAGCTAATATGATTATGGGTATTATTATTTTAAAGAAGAAATATACATACGATAAGTATTTGTCTGTAGCAATGATAACATTAGGTATTGTTATTTGTACAATAATGAGTAGTAAGGAAATCAAACAGACAGCACCAATTACAGCAAATACAGTACCAACTTCACCTTTGAATGATTTCTTTTGGTGGACTGTTGGTATTATACTGTTAACTGTTGCCTTATTTATATCAGCTAGAATGGGTATTTATCAAGAATATCTATTTGCTCTCTATGGAAAAAATCCAAGAGAAGCACTATACTATACAGTATGTATTCAAATTTCTTAGCAATACATATTTTAATAGTTTAAAAATATAAAAATATTTCATTAATTTTTTTAGCACGTATTACCTTTACCATTTTTCTTCTTGTTGACGACAAACTTGTGGGATCATGCAGTGATAGCTTTAAATTCACCTCACATTACGATTCCTGTAATTGGCATGGCAATGCCTAGGATGGTACTTTATTTAATTTTGAATGTGCTTACTCAGTATCCTTTTTAATTTTTATTCACAGAAATTTTTTCTTAAATAATTAAATTTGTTATTTAAATGGAAATAGCTAATTGACCTTAACAAATTTACTTAGGTATGTATGTGTTAGTTCAGTATTTGTTCTAACAACTGAATGTGCATCTTTAACAGTTACATTGATTTTAACACTTAGAAAATTTTCGTCTCTTATTTTTTCGATACTCTATTTTAAAAATCCTTTCACAACATACCATTGGATAGGAACACTACTGGTTTTCCTTGGTACTATTATATTTACTGAAATAGTACCTAAAGTTCGTACTTCTTTGCAAACTTTACAAAATAATAAAAAGAAAATAAAATGATTAAAAAAATAATAATAAAAACTTACATTTTGTGCAATATTTTGAATTTTTAAGAAATTAAAAACTTTCATACATAATAATAAGAATTAAATTCATAACAGACTTTAATGGAGAATAACTGATGATTACTTCAAGAATCATACTCAATATGATTTCTTCCATACAAAGATTGTTAATTTTTGGCAGGCATTTATTACTTTATTTTAGTAGCATGAGTGACAATGAAATACATTAGAATAAACAAATAAGCATAAATATATACAGTTTTTACTATAAAAAATTATTCAAATTTTTTAAAAACTTTGAATTATAATTTAAATAGTTTTTTCTATAAAAAAATATTCAAATTTTTTAAAGATTTTGAATTACATTCCAATTGTAAATACTGAATATTATACATTTTATGTACATTTTAATAAATAAGATTGTAAATAAAGTCAAAATATTCATACTTGAAAAATATGATCTTCTACAGTACACATGCCTGTAATATACATAAATAAAATTTATTATACAAAATGAAATTTTTAAGTTTACTTAATCGATTGTCCAATTGTTTCCCTTGTCTTAAAAAAGTTCGTATATATATACACATTGTACACGTACTTGCTCAACATACACAATTCCTAACACAAATATCAAGACATAAAATGTGTAACTATAAACAAATAATTTTACAAAATTCGTTATAGCAAATGAATTTTTAAATCTACATTCAACTTCCCTTTACTAGTTCTATTATACTTTATTTCCATTACTACCACTAGTTTACATTAAAAAGTAATGTGTGAGAATATTTATATAAAATTGATTAAATATAAGTATTATATAATTCTATGACATAAATAACATTCATTATAAAATAGTAGATATTAAAATTATGTATTTTATATATTTTATATTTCAAATAATATTGATTGTTCTTTAAAAAACCTTCTTTAGATAGTAACTATTCTTCATACCTATTTAGGTAGCCATTCTTCATCGCTATCATCACTTGATGATTTATCACGCTTTTTATTACTGCTCCTAGTTTGCATTCTTGGAGCCAAATTTGATGTCTTTGATGTCTTTATTTTTGGAACTTTATTTTTTTTTTCTTTAATACGTTGGTTTTCTAATTTATTTATTTCATCAATATCTTCTGTTATTTCTTGTTGAAACTTCTTAAGCTGTAACAAATTATTTTATATTTTTAAAATCTATAAGATCTGGATAGTTATAATGTAGCGATCTGATAATAATTCTCTTCTAAAAAAAACCGCAGTAATACTAAAAATACAAATACAAATAATCTTACAAATGCATTTCGCTCCGCTATATTTTTTTCTCGAAGAGCGTCGTAGTCCTGATCTATGGCAGTTCTTCACAAATCACGCAGTCGTTCGTTATTTACATGTATTGTTATGTCTATATTCGCACAAAAATCACTTGATTTATGTGGATTTACGTGTTTATAAGAATACTTCACAAGAACAATTTTCAATTTTCTTATACTAGAGACACGTAAATACTTTCAAACACTCTTATATTAGCACGTAAAAGCTTACAAAAACGTTAAAATTTATAAATTGAAATCCGCATATGATCCAGTTGTATCTCGTTCAGCCCGACGCGCGCGCACTTCCCCTTCTACCGACCGAAGAGGCTTTGATTCGTTCTACTGCTTGATCCTATAGAGAAACAGAACGAATCAGAGTCGCTTTGGAGCGGAGAAGGGAAAACGCGCGCGCTTCGAACCGAACAAGCTGACTCTATATGTATACATTTACCGTTACGGAACTATCAAAGCTTAAAGGATCGTATACACTTGGAACTGGCATATGTAAACTTAAAAGCTATTATTAATATAAAAAAATAATTATTAAATGTTAAATTTTTCAAATCAAGTTATTTTATATCATAATTTTTGACCGGAAAATCCGATTTCAAATTTTCAAAAGGCTATTTAAAGTTGAAGAATAGAGCTACAAAAAGTGTTTAAAGAACGAATTCACTGTAGGCACTGCTTATAAGTTATTAAATGCGCCATTATACCCCAATTAGAATGCATCGTTATACCCAATTTGTTTTTTCGTAAGTTGTACTTTCAAATACGATGTTGTATTATTTTAATTGTATTCGTTTTCTTATCAGCCGTAATAGTACGAACTATGCGAAATTTGGCAGTTAATAAAATTATAAAAATGAAAAAAATGTACTGCATTGAGGTTTTAAATGATAAATGCTTGAAAAAGACTTAAAAAATTGCGAACTATAAGATATATATTTTTACTGTAATATACTTTGTACAATAAATACATTTTTTAATTTAAGTAAATTCAATGATTATAAAAGAATTTACATTTTACTATCTAATATTCGGAACAAGAACTATACATATTTAAACTTTTTTGTAAGTAACAATGAAACACAGTGTACAATAATAGTATAAATGTACAAAAGGTAACAAAATAAAAGTAAAGTACAATTGCGATGCATTACTAAATAAACAATTAACACATTGCTTGAAGTTTTACTTTTGCTTCAAGCATTGTTCTAATTTCTAGTTCACATAGCCTTGTCAGTCCTTAGATTTTCATTTAACTCCATATTCTATTTCCTTATTCTAAATATCTATTGAATTGTTGAAAACGAAAATATATTTGGTCAATATTAAAGATATTTATTTTATTTTGAATTGAATTGAATATTGTGTTGAATTTATAAATCTAATTTTTGAAACAAAAAATTATTAAATATTACAAATAGAATTTGAATAATTGTATTACGATCTTTCAAGATTTTTATCATTTTAAAGATTTTATTGAGTAATAATTTTAAATGTCAAAAATTGTTTAATATTAAATATTAGGACTGAAAAACAACTTGATAATAAGTTGATTAAATTGATTTTTGTATCTTCTGTCTTATTTTAACGAGATTTTAAATCTTTTCGATGTTTATTTTACATGGAGTAATATTTTTGTTATATAGAAAACTTTACATATTTATATTGTCATTTCTTTATCGAAACTTCTTTATGAATTACGATTTAGCGGTGTTTTTCGAGATATTTGATAAAATTTATCTATTTAAATCGCGATATCATTGATATTTATCGATGCGATGGACTTTTTTGAAAATAGCTAGAAAACCTCAGGCTTTTCTACAACTTTGAAAATATTGGAAAGCTCGTCGACTAAAGTCTCATAGCGATAGGCCACTCGAATATCTGGTACATTTGTTCTAGTAATATCATTGCCGGCAACTCCTTCTTTTGTATAATTTGGCCCAAGCCAGTATTGCTTACTCTGTAACAAAATTACTTTTAAATAATTTGAAAGAAATAAACATAAAAAGAAAATCTTCTCGAAAATACAAACCTTATGAGGGAATCCACTCATAATAACAGAGTTTCTTGCAAGTTCACACATATCACATGAGCTAAGTTTCCAGACTTGAGCAGCGATACTATACTCCTCCATTAAAGGTTCTTTGGTAAAGTGAAATTGCAAAGGATCATCTGTAGATAAACTGATACACAACCCTCTTGCAAGATATTCTGGTAAAGGATTGCGATGGTAATTAAGAAACAGTGAGTTATTACTCAGTGGGGACATTGCAATACCAATTTGTGCAAGGTAATACAAATATTGTAGAACTGGTACTTTCCGCAATAATAATCCATGAGAAATATTTTCAGCCATCATAAAACCACAAACTAAATGCTGGATTGGCCCTGCTTCACCACAATGTGGTCGAAGAACAAAAGTATTCAAGCCTTGCTCTCTGAATAGATTTAAAAAATTTTGATATTTATCAGAGTATATTAATCTTGTCAACAATGAATATTAAGTAACTTACTCTCTAAACTGATTGAGTACCGTCATGTTTGCATAAGTATAGTATTGGTAATAGCCATAAGGAGGGTTCTCTATATCGTTCCATTCTTGAGGTGGAGAAACATCTTTATCAAAAAGTGGATTTTCAGGTTTACTTTCATCATCTACAGAGTCAAATCCTATCACCTGTCACGACAATAAAATAATATTAGTTTAATTTTAAAACTATAATTTAGTTTCACAATTAATTATAATTACGAAAACATACATATTGAAGAAACTTGTGCAGTTCAGGGTGGGTTTCTGGGTTATTAGTAACTTCAAACAAAGGTAAAAATATATTGTTTATAATTTCTTGAAAATTAGTCATTAATTTATTCAGTTTGAAGATATCACTATAAAGAAAAAAATTAAAATTGCATAAATAATTACATATTTTTTACTTCTACATGATACTTTTTTAAAATGCATATACATACTATAATCTTGGAATTTGGATGAGCCATCTTACGTTATCAGAATAGACATCACCTTGAATTGCCCATTTTGCAAGTTTATCCCATTCTTCTGGACTTTTTCCATAAATTGAAAGTCGCAATTCAGCATTCTGGTATTTTGATTCTTCTAAATCACTTGCTACTTCTTTAATAATACTTGCAAAGAACATTCCGTTAATGTAATTATCAGTTTTTAAGAAAACCTCTCGTAATCTGCTTTCGCCGATTGGATTGTACTTTGCATTAAATTTATCGAATCTATGAAATGTGTTTCTATCCTATAAATGAAGATTTCGTCAATTTTTTTTAGTCTTGAAAATTTATCTTAAAATATAAAGTTTAAATTAATATTATCATACCGCGTGTACGTCTAGCATATCGACACTGAGATCGTACGTAGTCAAATTCATTGATTGAAATACTTCTCGTAAAGTCATTGTTTCTCCACTTTTTGAACAAGTGACCTCTTCATTCGCGTGATTCTTTAATGTTTTTTTGATAAATCGGAGCAAATGCTTTTGGTTCATGCATGAAGCTGCATGAATGTGAGTATCAACCTGAAATGAAGTTAGACAGTGATAAAATACTTTCGTTTAATATGGTAAAGATGGAAAATAGCTGATAATAAATCATTTGTCAACAAATTCTAATTTATTGACTTTTTAAGTGTCCTCTTACTTTCTTGAATCAACAATAGATTAACAAATTAAAAGTTGTTGAATAAATGATTCGGTTACGTTGCATAGCCTATAAATTCCAATTATCAAATTTCAAAATCATATTACTGATCGACAAATCTATGTTACTATATTTCAAACACAGCGTAAGCATCGTTTGCACGTTATCGTTGCAAAACTGAGATTTTCCTTCAGTAGTAATACGTAAGCCTCTTTTAAATCTACTTTAACTTTAATTTTTTTATCGTAAGAAATATTTTTATATCTTTAAAAATTAAAAATGAAAATACATAAGTAAAAATTAATTTTAATGTATTTGAAAATCAAAGATTTTGTTTTTACAAATATACTTTTGGAGTATCCATATCCATGGTAAAATAGAAAACATCTATTAAATCTTAATGGTATTATGCGTGAAATGTAAAATAAAAATTTCACCATTTGAAGATACGTCTCGAGTTGCCACGATTTTCAAGAATCAATATTCCATGTTGATATTTTTTTAAAAGAGCCGACGGTACTTACTTTTCTTATGTTATAAAAGTCTCTATGAGGCACAGCCTTTTGACTAGCGAGCTCTCGAAGCTCATTCAAGAGTACGTGTAACTGAAACTTGGAAGAAAGATAACTAAGCCGCCTGTAACAGAAGGACTTCAAAGGTCCATCTGCGATCATGGCACAAAGAAGGTTCATGTCCCTGACGAAGGTAGCAAGATCCGGATACGAGTATGGAACAGGCTTTCCTTTAGCAAAGTCCTCCTCGCTTGCATAAAGGTTGAAAACTCCATTGACCGGTGCAATCTTATATTTTTTATCGGCCGGAAATTCGCACTCCCAAGGGTCGCCGCGCGAAGCAGGCGCGTGTACTGGATGATCTATGAGAGATGACAATTAAGTCTTTGATATTTCCGCGCTAGATTAATTATTAGGATCAGTAGCGGTGCTTAGGAAATTTGATTAGGAGTGCACTTGACCTGTTTTAGAGCTTGGTTTGACAAGGGCATCGATATTGGTATCTGACAGGATGGAAAATTCACTGAGCAAGGATGAGGTACCGGTTGGGCTAGCAGCAAAGAGGATTTCTTCTCAAAAGAATATGTTAAAATAGCGGACATTTAGTAACAAGCAAAACATCTTGGTGTAATAAAACCCAAGTCTTAACTACCTTCAATGGCTTTGCGATCGTCATGCTGAACTTCATCTTCGATATTCACGGGCCTTTTATCGACGCTCCGTAAAAACCTTGAAGTAATGCTGGGAAACGATTGCTTTGAATTGTTCATGTACCTTTCCCGGATGTCCAGCGCTTGCACAAGCATCTGCGAGGCTTGCTGAAGATCCTCCAACGGCACCTGCAAATTAATTTAAACATATTCTTCCGTTCGCTTCTATTTCAATCGTATTTCATGAATTTTTCAATTCAATTACTCGCGGAGCTAAAAAGCCGCGTTCAAGGCTAAAGATTGAAGGTATAACACTGCACTTCGTACTAGGCTTTCATCGCGCCTACGAGATGTATCTACGTCTTTTATCGGGCTTCCACCTTCGCGTTAAGACTTATAAGGTGAAATTACCACAAGTTACATATACGTATTACGAAAAGTGCAATACGGCATTTTTTCACGACAGAATAAGGTAAATTTTGACACTTACCCCGGACGTATCTTCACCGGATATCGAAACTCTCTGGAAGTGAGGCACAAAATCACTTTCCTCGAGGGGAAAAAGGTGATCGCTGTCATCGGGGACTGGACCAAGCGACGGCTCATAGTGACTGCGACGTTCCTCCAAATCTTTAGCGGCTCTAAAAAAAAAACGAGAAAACAACTTGTTATTGTTTGAGATCGACAAAGTAGTATAGGCTGCGTATAAGCAAGCCTCTGCGATAAATGCGATAACGCGTTCCCGAGCTCGCTGTAAATGTCAACATCATTTAATATTTTTGTTTTTTCTCTTTCTCAAAAATAATGAACGTTCCAGAACTTTTCGAATATTACTGTTCTTCTATAAATTTTCTTTTCTTGCTCGATTCCTTTAATACAGATGCGAGGCTTTGCGCGATTAAAGGGGAAATATCTTAAAGAGCGCAGCGCGATCAGCTGACAAAAGTTCGGTCTCAGCTGTTATCCGCACATTTATATGCGCACGCGTGTCCCGACAGTTTTTGCAATGCGAATCGTATACAAAACGTCACTCGTGAAAATAGACGGAAGAAAATGTTGAAATTTAATTAATTAACGATCGAACAACCGAGCACTTTGGAACATCAATTATTACAAAATCCTCTCTATTTTCATCAAGGCTACATCTAAGACACTCTCTAACCCTTGCCGCTGAGAATTACGCCTATCTTGAGAAGAAATCAATAATCTAAAAGCAAGTACGCGAGTCACGAAACAGATAGGGAAGTGTACGTAAATTTACCTCAGCAGAATCTTACAGTCCCTCGACCAGCGCTTCGACTCGACCGCACCAGCGAACATAACGCCTCGTCAATTACTTAACGGCTACTTATTTCCTTAAACCGTAAAAAAGCTCTAGAAAAAAACTCGCTACTGGTCCTACGATTGCAAGGCACATAACATCTCCAGCACATCGCACTGCGGCCCAGCTGGCTTTACATAGCGGAGCCAGTCCAACTCCTTTATTCACTTCCGCTCGCGATCACGTACCAATAACGCGATAACCGGAGCTCTCATTCGCGAAAGCAGCGCTCGGGATTAAAAGCGCGAAACTCGCCGAGCGGCAAATCATCTGTCGCTTGAGAAAAAAAAAAATGCAAAAGCTAAGCGTCCTATCAGCGAGAACTTAGTAGGAAAAGCGAGCGCGAAAAAAAAGAGAGAGACGGAGAGGCGAGAGTCAGCGAGTGATTATATGCGGGCGCGCGCGCGCGTGGACGAGAGTCGTGCGATCACTGAGCCAGTGAGCCGCCGCGCGCTCGACGTAACCCCTGGCCTGCGTGTGTGGCGGCCTTCCTCCTTTTTCCCCGCATCTTGCGCGCGCGACCCTCGCCGCTCTCGCTCTCTCGCTCCTGTATACGTTTAAAACGCCGCGACTGCATGTATATTTTTTATTTTCTTATTCGATTAAGCGTCGACTGCTATAATAACCGGTATAGTACAAGCTCGATATTACAGTGAAAAGCTGGCTGTTTCTCGCTGCTTAATTAATCGGAGCTCTGTCTTTTGACTAATTAAGCTCGCGCGCGAGCTTGCGAGAGCGGGAGGGGGAGGCTGGCTGTTGGTTTAAGGTATGACGTTAGACTTTCCCTTCTGCTTGCTTTTCCTTCGTGGTACTATTGTCTCTTTTAATGAAGCGCCCGAATGGGTAACGAAAAAATGGCGCGTATTTCACATTAACGCTTATTAAATTAGGCGAGAGCTTGCGAGAACGGTTACGTCCAGTGCCTGGTTACATGATACAAATCCTTAGAGCTATATAAAGGCCCGAGGGCGCACACACGCAGACACACCGCTGCCCGGATTCCGGATTATCGATCCCAACTTTTCAGCTCGCCTCGCGACTTGCGGCTGCTTTAATGTGCGAACGACACTTCTCGTATATATGTACTGTGTATATAGCTGTTAAGAGGAGAGCTGCAGCCGACACTTGACGCACGCGCGCACGCGAATTCTGAGATAGCGCGATTATTTGTTATTCGGAAGTTGAAAAATGAGAGAGCGAGGAATGTTAAATACCAGCTCTTTTGGAGAACAAAAACATCTAGAGAGAGTGACGTATGTGTGATTAGAGATACTTTGCGTTCAGGTCGCGTAGGAAAGTTTTACAAAGTTTTTTCTGTCTCCTTTCAGTGATTGCGCTCGGCTCTTGGTAGACATGAGAAAGAGAATGGACTATCGTGCGCTTTTATCAAGCGGTGGCTTTCCGTCACTCGCTTATTACAAAAGTATCGCATGTAACGCGCGTATACCGATGCGTGCGGCCACATAGGGAAAAAAACAGCCTAATCTAATCCAAAATGCAAGCAAAAGCGAGCCCGGATCCGAAGCGCGCGTATGTGGGCATATTTACGTGCCGAATGACTAACAGATCTTCCAAAAAGGTCTTAGTCATGGGAATATTTCGATGCCGATTTCAAGGTCTTGTTTACTCGAGCTAAATCGAGATTTGATCACTATCACGCACGCGGATACACAAATTCGTATTTTATACTAGTAAAAAATTGGTATCCTTGCACAATATTAACAAAAATAAAGCAACCTCTAAGCAAGCAATAATACATACTTGACGGTGAGCTGACGCTGGATGAGCAGCTTCTTCTCGATCTGTTCAATGGGGAATTGCGGCACCTCGTAGGGCGCCGAGATCTCATTGGGCAGCTCGTGCGGAACTATCCTCAAGCCGACGTTCCCAGCTGCATTGGCAGGCCCACCCTCCAGACCGAAGACTGGACTTTCACTTCCTACGAACAAACATGCAGATCGGTATCGTTAAATCTTTTCATAAATCTATAGAATGAGTCGAGATTATCTAAGTTTCCTAAAATTTCTCGTATTATCAGAATGCCTTGATCTGATCGCGCGTGTAACGTATATTTAGGTGCAATGAGCTGATGTCTGCCCAGAGAGTTTACCATGCGATCCGTCCACCTGGCCGGTCTTCTGTAGCCATTCGACCACTGAGACACCGGTCGAACTGCTTGAGGAATGCGATAGGTTTGACTCGTTCTCCAGCACCATGGCTAGGCCAGCGGAGCGCTAAGCGATCTCCTGAGGAATAACAGTCCCTTAAACCTTCTTATACTATCTCTTTCTCAAACGACTAATCAGGCTATTCACTTTCTCTCGTCCGCCAATCTTTTTCCACACAAACTTTACCAAAGTCCGAGCGGCCGCGCGCAGATTACTCGTTTTTTTCTCTACATCCGCAATCTCGGATTTTTGCGCGCTTCCGTACACACGCTTAAAGATGAATGACTGCTGCATACACGAACTTGGCGCCAAGGCCGCGCACTGCTGGCTCTCTGCACGCGCGGAGAACGCCGTCACTGCGTAGGTATGCAGCTCGGCGCACTGCGCGCGACGGCAATATTTCTGCCCATCCTCTATTTTTCACGGAAATATGCAAAACCGTCGCTCGTTAAATTCAAGTCTTTATTATCCTTTTCTATATTTGCTCCCTTCGCTGTGTACGCACACGCGTCTGTATTAACCAACGTTAACACAGTCCTCGATTTCTAAAATAACGGAAAAAGATTGACAGACGAAAGAGAGAGAGACAGCCAGCCGCTTTTATATCGATATAGTCACCAACTTGACTGGTTCGCCGACTGGCGCAATACTGCGAAATTGGCCAGCGGAGAGAGAGCCGACGGAGACACTAGGCGAGAAAAGAAAGAGCGAGAGCGAAAGCAAAGTGCAGTTAGAGCTGGCGGCTGGGCTTATCAGAGGGCAGTGACCATCTTGACTGAGCGCATGAGCCGAGTACACTGACTGTAGAGTGGACCAGCACTTGGTAGATATACACGCATGTTCCCATATGCGCCTTCTCCTTCCGCGCTTCTCGCCGCTCTCTGCCTCTCCCCCGGCGGCAGCTATGCGGCGGGCTTGAAATTCATGTCTCATTTCTCTTTCTCTGCGTATGCAGACGGATTCCCCCTTTATTTCTTAACTCGATCGTCCCATTGACTCCGCCGATCGCTTTGTTTTCTGCTCTTTCCGTTGCATCTGCCAAACTGTTTCTTTCTTTTACTGCATCTTTCTCTTTGATATAGGTGTCCCCTCGTGTTGCCATGCTATCGTCTGCCTCTATTCCTATACTTTTCACAAAGATAAGCAATAAATCGGCGTAGTTTTCGAATAGCTTCTGGAACAACGATATATCACACACCGAGCCGCATCTCCATAAAGGCTATTTCCATCTCGCAAGTGCAAGTTTGCTTTGTCTCGCTCAACCAAGAGCAAAAAACCTAATCAAATGCGTTCGGCTTAGACGAGAGCTTAAGCACACGTACACATATCAGCAAGTCAGTTGGTATGACCTCGATATATATTCAGGCGCATTAGGCTATTTATAACTTCGCCGGCGTGCGAGGAGGTGGAGCGCTTTTATATACGCGAGCGGCTACTTAGACTCGCGCTTACGTGCAATTGCGCAGTGATCTCTCTTTCTCTCTCTCTCTCTCTCTCTCTGCCTACATGCAAATTGATTGACTCTCTCGTCGACAATGTAAACAACGATGCAAGCAGCGCGCGAGGCACGCCGATCTTCTCGGCCTTTCCTTTTTTTATAGACGCAAACACTATTTTAAACGTTTCCATCTTCTTTTTTTAAATACCCATTGACTGCGGGCTTTGTCAGCGGTGTCCGAAGAAAAAGTCGTGACTCACAGGCTGGCAACGAGCACGAAGCTTTGCGTTTTGTTTTGCTCGGCAGCGCTCGGCGCTTGAGATTTTCTTGGCAAAGCGTTTCTTCTCACGCGTTTTTTTTATAATTCTTTTTTCTCTTGGAAATTTTGTGGAAAAATTGAATTTACATTTGGTATCCTTGCTTCCAGCGGGTAACAGCGAACGTCGGACGAGACAACTAGAATCATTTGCATCTACAGCTAATCGGCAGGCCGTTACATAATTTACATTTCAAAGTTACTTTATCGTCGTATCGACGTAATTTGCATGATTATGGCGAATAAAAATCGATTCGCTCTACAAAAATCAACAATCAAGCTATAAATACGTGGCTTTTTTCGTTTAAAATGGTTATGTGATTAATAGGACGTAATGCCAATGATAAATGCTCTAATTAGTGACGTTTACGCAACGTAAGCTAGGCGCGCAACGACATTGCTTTTTGCACTTTTTCTCAACGAATATCGCGTCGATCTTAAAATATCCTAATATTAAAAACAAATAAGAAGAAGAGCAACAGCATCAACAAATGAGAGCATATCGCCTTAATGCACTTACGATAATCGTACTCGTCTCCATCGATGAACAAGTCAGGCGTGTTCAAATAGCTAAAATAAGAGTCCCGATTGCCCGTCGGTGTCACTCCTCTGCTCGACATTTCGCGATCGATCCGTCCTCGATCGATCAGTCACCCTTATATTAGTTCTTTTTTTTATCTTACAACCGAACCACACGAGTACCAGACGTATCTTAGGCGTGGCCAAGAGCCGCCGACGAGCAGACGACGAAAAGCTGCCTCTTACAACGCCCGGATAGCCGAAAAATCAAGACTGACTTCCCATCGCAAGCTGCAGCGCAGCGCTGAATTATCGATCTCTTCGCCTGGGCTGTTGACACGTCGCCTCGTCTGCGGGGCAGGTAATAAGAAGCGCGCGATCGATTATATAGCTATACGTAGAAAGCCGAGCAGACGATAAACCGCTCACGTGCCACACTCGTCCGTAGAAACGCGGAGCGTGGAAAAACGGAGGATGTATTAAGCAGAAACGGTAGATATATAGACTTGAAAGAGAGAGAGAGAGAGCCGCGCGAGCGGTTCTACCTCTCGGCTTCTATTCAGCTGGCCCGGCTGACTGCGGGCTTCAGCAAGCAGGCAAAGGCTTTATTATTGCGAGCGGATCTCTCTTTGTCCGGCCTTCCGTCTCTGTCGGTCGCGTGTGCCGAGAGCGCAAATTGCGAGCTCGCTTCGCCCACCTAAACGTCGACGTATACGTTGACGAGCGGCGCAAACATACGTATATGCGAGCGCGCGCGGCTCCTGCAGGCCCCGTGCCAAAGTGAGGCTCTTGCTCTATTCTGCCCCGCG
>JAPYZA010000771.1:0-26065 GCA_030522685.1 Eupelmus azureus | reverse complement strand
CGAGATCTCACATACACACCCATACACACGACGAAATCGCTAAAAAAAAAGGTATGTACGACTGCAATTGGAGGTGGGCGCGCGCGTGTATATATCAGTGAGTCGCGCCCGTCTCTCCGTGTGCGCGCGTATATCTATATACACACTTGTTCGTCGCGCTGCCGCGCGTGAGCGAGAGAGACAGAGAGTTTTGTGTATACCGTACAATGAATTTTTGACGTGGAACATCAAGAGCGACCTGGGCCCAGGATAAGAGCGACTACAGCGGGGGCAGCGAAAGAGGAAGTGGCGCCGAGGCAGCTCTTCGGGGAAATCGGCAGCGTGGCGCGATCAACGAGGAAGTAGAGAGTAGAGCATGGTGAGAGACGGGGCTTTTTATTTGCAGAAATTCTTTTAGCGCGAGGGATGTGTGGGTGGCTTTTGGGAGGGAAAGTTTGTTCAGTGGTGTCTTGGGAGTGTGGAGAAGTGTCTGCTGGGTGAATGTTTTTGGGGAGTTGGTTGGTGATTGGGATTGTGGGATGAGTTGGTTGTTGAGGTTTTGTTTCGTTGGTTTCTGTTGTCGATTATGGGCATGGGTATTAGTCAGATGGTTATTGTTTTGATTTGGTATTGCAGGATAGGTTAAAATGGAGAGGGGCGATTTTCGCCCTGATATTAATGTCGATCGAAGCTCAAGGATTTTACGTGCCAGGTGTGGCACCTGTCGAGTTCAAGAAGGGACAGAAGATCGATGTGAAAGCTGTCAAGATGACCAGTACGCACACGCAACTGCCGTATGAGTATTATTCATTACCTTTTTGTTTGCCAAAAAATGGAACTCTATTTACGTCTGAAAACTTGGGAGAAATCTTGAGAGGCGATAGGTATGTTATCTTCTGTTAAGGTTAGGCATCTCCAAAGAATTAAATATTTAAATCATTTTATTAATGTGTTCTTAAGGATTGTTAATACTCCATATGAAGTTGCCATGGGACAAGATATATCATGCCGTCTTCTATGTCACAAGGAAGATGAAAAGAATCCTATGACATGGAATGAAGAATCCTCGCAACTTGTTATAGAGCGTATTCGACATGAGTATACTGTTCACTTGTAAGTTTAGCAAATATTTGTATTCTTACTGTATAAGTATTTAGCATTATTTTAAAAATTTTCAAATTCATTGCTAGATTGATTGATAATTTACCAGCAGCTACAAAGAAAACACATAAAGAGAGTACTATTGTCTATCATGGTTATCGTTTAGGTGGTATAGATGGCAATCAAGTATTTATTAATAACTACTTGAAATTCAAATTGAGTTATCACAAACATGGAGAGTAAGTGTTTAATAGATCTTAATTTTTACTTTTAAATGATTTTTCTTTAATCAAGCAAACTTTTTATAGAAATGAATTTCGAGTTGTCGGCTTTGAAGTAGAGGCTCATTCCATAGATTTTAATCAATTACAGTTTGAAGGGAAAACTTGTAAAATACCTCCAGCAGGATCCAATCTGCAATATGTCAATCCTAAGGGTACTAGAATACTATTTTTATACTCTGTTGAATGGAAAGAATCTGCAGTTAGTTGGGCAAGTAGATGGGATATATATCTTGGAATGAGTGATGTGGAAATTCATTGGTTCTCTATAATCAATTCTTTGGTTGTTGTCTGCTTCTTATCAGGTACAATTTTTAAGTTAAAATTAAAAAAAAAATTGAAAATTTTAATAAAATTTAATAAATTATAATTATCTTATTTTTTCAAGCTATTTTGACAATGATTATTGTCAGAACTTTACGTAGAGATATCGCTAGATACAATGCAGGTGAAAGTGATAGTTTAGCTGGTCTTGATGAAACCATCGAGGAAACTGGTTGGAAACTTGTTCATGGAGATGTTTTTAGGCCTCCAACAAATGCTCGTTTATTTGCTGCTGTTATTGGAAGTGGAATTCAAATATTTTTTATGGCTCTGATAACAATTTGTATGTCATTTATTATTTAGGCTTTACTTTAATTCATTTACTAATTTCATTTGAAATAGCTAATAACTTTTCTGTATTTACAATTTGTAGTTTTTGCAATGTTAGGAATGCTTTCACCAGCAAGTAGAGGAGCTCTTGGTACATGTGCAATTTTCCTGTACGTTTTCTCAGGACTTGTTGCTGGTTATTTTTCAGCTCGCTTATATAAAACAATGAGAGGAAAAGAATGGAAAAGAGCAGCTATGTTGGTGAGTTTTCTGATATTAATTTTTTATTGTAAATATAATTTTATCTAAATTTGAAATAAATTAAACAAAGGTTCTAAATTGTACTATTCCTTTTTTATTTATTAACTTGCAGACTGCAACTTTATACCCTGGAATCGTCTTTGGTACATGTTTCTTCTTAAACTTTTTCATCTGGGGAAAGCATAGTTCAGGAGCAGTTCCTTTTACAACTATGTTGTCTTTACTATGTCTATGGTTTGGCATTTCATTACCTCTTGTATACCTTGGTTATTTCTTTGGTTATCGCAAGCAGCCATTCACACATCCTGTTAGAACGAATCAAATTCCTCGACAAGTACCAGATCAACTTTGGTACATGAATCCCGCATTGTGGTAAGTTTATTTTTTAACTAAATAAAGATATTTATGAGATTATCTTTTAACTTTTGATTTAATTATTTAAAGTACACTGATGGCTGGGATTTTACCGTTTGGCGCTGTTTTCATTGAACTCTTCTTCATTCTAACAGCATTGTGGGAAAATCAATTTTACTATCTCTTTGGCTTTTTGTTCCTAGTATTTTGTATTCTTGTGATATCATGTTCACAAATTTCAATTGTTATGGTTTACTTTCAACTTTGTGGAGAAGTAAGTTTATAAATTGAGTTAGTTTTTTATTTAATTTAAATTACTTATTTAATTTATTTATAAATCTTTTCTAAAAATTTCAGGATTATCGATGGTGGTGGCGAAGTTTTATCGTTAGCGGAGGTTCGGCCGTGTATGTTCTAGCTTATTCAGTTTTTTATTTCATGACAAAGCTGGAAATAACTGAACTTGTTCCAACTTTAATGTATTTTGGTTACACTGCATTAATGGTGCTTACATTTTGGCTGTTAACTGGAACGATTGGCTTCTTTGCAGCATATGCGTTCATAAGAAAAATCTATGCAGCCGTTAAAATAGACTAGTCAAACTGAGTGACGATAATAGCCAGTGATATTCCTTCTGCCAAAAAGTTGACTATAAAGTTACTGTAATTTAATTTTGCAATTTTTCTTTGATTAAAGAAGAAAATTGCAATAATAAATTACCGCCAGGGCAGAAATTACTACACACATGAAAGGGATCAGTTACTTTGAGGTCTTGTATCTTTACTGATTTTATTGTATTAAACCTTTGCACTAGATATTTTTAAGTTACATATTCACTTATCAAGATTTTTAAGTAAACTGATCCTTAATTAGTTTGATTGCTTCTGAGTGTTGAAAATGTATATTCTCTGAATCTTGTGTGTACAAATCAAAGTCGAATCGACTGTACAATGAGCAGCTCATTTCAACATCATGATTACGAAATGGGCGTGTAAATATAAATCGACGTTTTATAGAATATTTTGTAGATTTCAAGTTGTATCATTTCTTACAATTATCGGTATAAATATTTATAAATAAAAATTAAAGTACATTATTTCTATTAAATGCTTTAACATTTTCTTTAATAGTATAAATCATTGTATAACTTTGAGTTCTAAATTGAATTCTAAATAGTAACTTAGTATTTATGGTCCATATAAAAAAGTGCAGTATTACATGATTTTGAAAATCATGTTAATTTCGAGAGATTGATTACCATTACGTAAATAAACTAATTGTTATAAATAATAAAATTAATAGTATAGTTTGCTTTTAAATCAAGTTAGAAATGGAAAAGCAAGCATGGAATAAATGTTTTTTTAATTTTATGAAAAAAAAATAAAACGTAATACTTGTGTTTATTATTCCAATAAAAAATACGCAATTATTATACAAATACATTTAAAAAATGCATTATATACTAATACATTTTTACAGTTGCAAATAAGCATAAAAACTCTTTATTTAAATAATTAGCTTTATACAACATTACACAAAATACAACAAAAATTAATACATATTAATGTATAATTCCACATATCACATATGTTTCTTGTAAAATTGATTCAAAAGTTTTTCAAATATATAAATATTCAACAATTAAAAAATATAAGTGACATTTATAAAAATTGAGTTTTTATTATATACATGAATCTAATGCTGAAAATATGATGAACTATTCATCATAATTGGCGGATTTCATTTTTTGAAATGTCACTTTTGGATTTAAAGTTTCATAATTACAATAATTATTATATATATTTTTCATTTTAATCGATCGCTTTCGTCTGTAAAAAAGATTAATAGATATAAATAAAAATATCAAAATTTATTTACAAACATCGAAATATAAAAATTAATGAAGCTTTCCAAAATTATGGCGACTGAATTTTAGTCTCAAATTAAATATGAGATATATAATTATACAAATTCCACTAAATAGGTAAATGTTTATGACTGTAGATTCAACAGGCATATAACACTTTGATACTGCATAGTTATTAGGTGTAAATACCCCCTGAAATAACAAATTATATTGTTATTTTGTATTAAAAATACAAATTTTGTTGACAAGAGAAAAATGAAAATAAATAGTAAAGTAACTGACCAATAAAAAAGATGGGTTGTCTTTATTTCGCCAACTAAATGAAGGAATTGTAAATTCCAAAATATCTGATCTGTGCATTTTTCTGCACCCATGATGAGTATGTCCATCAACTACAAGACGTGGGTTTAATATATCTAAAAGCTTTTATTAAAAAATTAAACAATTAATAACAGGTCAATAATACTTGTTCAGATTCAAATAAAGTATTCATTAAAACAAAGTTTACTTGTTCCGTTGCTTCTTTTGACAAACATTCCCATCTTTCACGAAATTTATAGCCTTTTATTTCTGCTGGGGCTTCGTCTAATTCAGTACAGATCTCGTCAGATTCTCGATATAGAGGAAAATGCTACAATAAATTTAATAATCAACAATACAATTACTTATACAGTTTTGATCATAAAATATAATACTAACTTGTAAAAGGATTGGTCTACTATATCGTTTTATTGCACTGTTACCCTTTATTGTATTGCAATTACTTCCAACACCTTTGGCACATTTTAAGTGTTCTTTGAAAAAATAAAAATTATAATCGTAAGTATTAATCTACTTATTAATATAAAAATTCATTACATGATATTTTAAAATTGTTTATTAAGCAAAAATATCGATTACAGGGTTCGCAACAAAGTTCGGATTTTCTGTTTTTTCTTCTGTTTAAAGCATCAAGCATTTTTAATCAATTTTTTTGACAAACTTTACCCTATTTTTTTCTGTTCAAGCTTTCTTTCCCTTTTTATTGTAGGTATTAAGTTATAAAGAAAATTACCTAAATTTAAATTATTTTTACTCTTAGAAATATGAATTCAATATTTCCGAAAAGAATAGTACGATTTTGGAATCTTTTATATCCCAGAAAAATATCAAACCTAGTTTTTCCGGCCGCTGTACATACAAGTATAATAATGAAACGTTATCTTTACTTTTGGTCGCGGAGTTTATTAAAGATGACTCATAAGTAATGACTTATTAAACGAATTAGTAAGCTTTTTGATACGAATGCGATCCATATGTAAATTTTAATTTATTACTCTACAGTCCTAAAGAGGATGCTTATTAAACGCATCCAAAAATCGACTGAACGAGATTTTGGATTAAATACTTGTTCATAACAACTTGATTTGTTAAAAATTGTTTCTTCACTTATATCTATAAAAAAAACTACTGCGAACGATAGAGTCACAATTATAAAAATTTACACATTTTTAAACAACGATTTAAGATGTACTAATTTTTAAACTATTCGGAAAAATCTAAAATTACCTCGTCATAAGTTTTACAAAATGTTTGTACCCAATAACCCAACAACCCAATGGCTCACCATTGGTCCTGCAAAAAAGCAAAACTAAACTACTTCTTAGATATCGAAAAGTATTTGATTGATCCGACTTTAAAATGCCAGTTACAATTTATCTCTTATAGGGCCGTTATTAAAAAATAGATATACCTATCAAATATCGACATTGGCAGTGTCTAATAGTTTTGGTAAATACATGGGCTTTGAATTGGCTTAGACTTTATCTTGAAGTGGGCAAGTGATTGATTATCTCTGAGATAGTCAAAAAGTTATTCATTTATAAAAATTGATAGTATAACCACTAGAAGCCATTGTTGAGTTTAACATAATTTAATTAATTAATTAAAATTAAATTAATCAATTAATTTACATAAAATAAAATAAGTTTAAAAAAATGCTAAAACTAAAAGATTTAAAACTATTTAAAAATACTTGCTACATTTAATAAATTATATTATTGACTTTAAGATTCAGTTTTGCAAAAACAGAATTTAATAATTAAATATAAATTTTCTAATATTTGTTAATTTTTTCCTGCTACAGTTTTGAATAGAATAATTATAATTTTTACGAAATTGTTTAAAAACGTACTAAAAGTTCTTTTTTGTTCTTTTTTTATTAAAACAAATCTTTTTTGCCCTAAATATTGTCAAAACGTGTTGCAATACCTGCAATTTATTTAGTTATAATTTTATAGTTATAATTTTCTTTGAATGTAATTGAAAAACTTATCTATTATTAAGATTGCATAAAGAAAAAAATACATAAATTTAATATTTTGAAAACAGAATGACAACCTCAATACTTTTTTAATTAATTATACATCTGAATATATTAAATAGCACTTACTACTGATTTTATTTACAGCTACTTCAGTAGGCCTACACAGGAAACATCCATCTCCTTCTAAAGCCATACTATTAATTAAAACAAAATGATTTCCTCTAATACTGACTCTCCTTACACTAGGTGCATTCATTCCTTTTATAAATCTCTGACTTAAGTAAGGAGTAATAACTGAAATAACAAAAATAATGAGAAAATTATATTATATTATAAAAAAATATATAAATTATGTACCATAATGAAATCCCATGTCATGGTTTCCTGCTACTACATAAAGAAAAGTATTTTTAGGGACTGAAAATATAGATTGAAATCTTGATATGTAGGCATCAAATTCTTCAGAACTACACCACTGGCCTTCATCGAAGACATCACCTGAAATTTTTACAAATATGATATAATGATAGAAATGATCTACATTTCCCATACAAAATTTTACATACCTAGTATAAATACTACATCAGGTTTATGAATTGCCATAACTGTTTGAAATGTTCTATACATTTGCCATTCTCTAAAATAAAAAATATATAAAAGATTACTTAATTTTGTATCAGAATTGAACTTTATAAAAATTTTAAAATTTCTAATCTAAACCTTCTAAGCTTGTCAAACCAATGGCCTTTTTTTGATCCTAAAAGATGAGTGTCAGCTAAAAACATAGCATGCACAGGTTTTTCATCAGATGTAGCAGAAGGAATTTTGGAATCTATTTTGTTGGGATCTAAAGTTGGCCATTTACACTGCATAAAATGAACCAAAAGTTAAAGAATTTGTTTTTATAAAAAATAATTTTAAAGAACAAATACTATACCTGTATTAGAACAATATAATATATTAAATATTCACAAAAAAATAATACTGCCAATATTGAAAATAAAACTCTAACTAAATAGTATTTATGGGAATGTCTTGTAATACTAAACATTTTCTCAGCTTTAACAGATGCTCAGCTTTGCAGTGCTAAACTATTAATTTTATCTATTACCTGCAATATAGGATCGTTATTAGTAATAAAAAATAAAAAATTAAGTGGTTTTTTACCTACTCACTTATCACATACCACTCTAGAATGATTTACCTAACTGAATTTTGGAAAGTGAGTTTCCTTAGAATACTTTTTCGTTTGGGTATCATTATAATCCTTGTAATTAAAAATGATATTTAATTTGTTACTTATGCATTTATCGCGTTGAAACTGATTCTTGACTACATGCTTGTTGCTGACAGATTCGTTGCTGAGTCAATATTATTATGTCAACAGCCAACGTAGTATAGATGTGTGTATAGTTTTGCTCTTCTCCCGCGTTCCTTAATCTAGAACAAACTTGCGAATCGCGCGATTCTCCAAGGAATATAAGGATATACTATATATATACCTGTAGGAAAAAGGAACAAGAACGCCGCAAAGTGTTTAACTTGCGTTTTAAAGGATGTGTTTTTTTTAATTTGATTGAAGTTGACAGATTTGCTAAATATATTGGTATTTTTTTCTTTCGTTCTTTTATAGATTGACAAGTTCTATATTTTAAACTTTTATTTGCAAATATTTAAAATATTTAATAAGCCCACAATATCATTATGCATCAGTATTTGTTTAATATCTGGTTATGTACTTCCATTATTTTATCTGTAATATTATATCCAATTTTACTATAATAGATTGTTATATTTTTTAATTAGTATTAACGTACAGTAATAGCATGTAGCATTACAGTTTATAGTCATTAAAATATTAAAACTATGGCTGAAATTTCTAAATTAACAACTTAAATTGAATGTTAAATAATTCGGATCCTTTAGAAACATAAATTTTTATCTTTCGAGTATTTTTCACAAGGTCACTCATAATTTACACCTATATAAATGCAACATCTCCCATAACTGTACAATATACCTCCTATATCTCCAGATAACTCATATCTACATCTATATAGACTCAACGAGATACATATCAGAGTAAAAGTTACGCCTAAACATCCTTCAGAGGACCTACCCTAAAAACATCAAAACCCATTCCTACCTCTCCACACCAAAATAAAACCCATCAGTGCACCCAGCAAACCCCCAACTCAACCCAAAACCCACATTCCTCCCCAAATCCTGTTGATATACCTCATGCATAAAACATATTCCCCCACGTGAACTCAGAAAAGCCCGGCCGGCTCGCTACTCTATAATCACTCGGCAAAAATCGCGCGCCTGCGCACACACCCAGCGGACTTTGTCCCCTATATACTCGTGACGTAGCTCGCCGCGAAGGCACGCATCCACACTGTACAGCTCGGCTGTTGAGCTCGCAGCCGGTTCCCGTTAAGCTGGTACACTCCCCTTGGCCACTTGCGCGCCGAGCCACACCGCTTAGATCGAGAGAAAATCGCGAGGATGGCGAGCTGTCGGCTTCTCGGGGCGCTCACCCGCTGCTCACGCACCAGCGTTAACTTCGTCACCAGAGCAGGTAGATATTAACGTTCCATTTTGCCAGTGTTCGATTTTCAATTGACAACATGCCGAGTCATACTCTTCGCCGCTCTCCGATCGCAGCAATTTCGTAACTGTGCTTGAAGATGAAAGAGAGAGGATGGATTAACCTTTGCACCTTGTGTTGTTTTTTTCTCGAGCGCGCTGAGAGTTTCCGTGACATAACGATGCGATGTGTCTATGTTAGCTATTTGCGAGGTTTGCGAGATTGGCGGTCGGCAGGGTTTTTCTTGGCGAGTGTTGAGATCGGCTTTTTTTTGCTTTTTGGAGACTGAGTTTGGGAGGATGATCGTCACTGAAAACATGCAGTTTGCAAGGTGTTTTCGAAATGTAATGGTTTAATTACTTGTATTATGATGTTTAAACTGAATACGTTGCTAATTTTGCGTTTTACATGCGCTCTTGGCACCTAACCCTATCTTATCTTTAGGTGTGTGTAATGATTTGCTAAAATTTGCAATTCTAAAAATATAATTATGTTACCATAACTTTCAGCTCTCTACCAGCCACTGCGGACCCTGGCCACAGAGGCTAAGAACAAACATTTTTCCTACAAAGTTGTTGAAGATGTAGCCGTAATTACGATGGACTCCCCAGGAGTCAAGGTCGGTTTTCATATTATCATTTATCATTTATGTAACAAAATGAGTGTTATATATTTATCTTACATGGTACTTCAATTTTTCTAGGTTAACTCCTTAAATGTCGAAGTAATGCAAGAAGTGGACTCAATTTTAAAGGATATTGAGAGCAATCCTTCTGTAAGGTCAGCTGTGTTAATTAGTGGCAAACCAAATTGCTTCATTGCCGGTGCAGACATAACGATGCTTCAAAAATGTAAAGATGAACAGAGCGCTTATACTATAGCCAAGGATGGCCAGAATCTTCTAAACAGATTAGCAGGAAGTAAGAAACCCATTGTAGCTGCTATTCAAGGCAGTTGCTTGGGTGGAGGCTTAGAGGTATTTTTTTTATTTTTTTTTTTCCATTTGGTATTTTTAATGTCAGTAGAACTGTTATTAAAATTAATAGAGTCTTTTTATTCTTTTATATTATTAAAATTAATTTGTCCAGTTAAGAAATTGTAGACTGATTAATGTTGCAGTAAAAAAGTAAGAATATATTTAATATAAGTTTTATAGTGAAGGTTACAATGGAAATAATTTGTATTTTGTGACTAATTTTTTCAAATTTTTTAAATAAATTAATTTAATCTATAAAATAAGTTACTTTTAACAAAATATCATTCTAATAACTTTTAATAGTTAATGTGTATAATTCTGTTTTATGAATAACAGGTAGCCATGGCTTGTCATTATCGTATAGCAGTTAAAGATGATAAGACTGGTTTAGGTTTACCTGAAGTAATGCTTGGTCTTCTTCCTGGTGCTGGTGGTACTCAAAGACTGCCAAAATTAGTTTCATTACCAAATGCTTTAGATATGCCTTTGACAGGTAGAACTGTTAAAGCTGATAAAGCAAAGAAATTCGGACTTGTCGATCTTCTTGTAAATAGATTGGGCCCTGGTTTATCAACACCAGAAGAAAAGTAATATAATTTTTTGTATCTAAAATTTTATATATATATAAGTTTTTAAACTCTAAACTACTATTACTATATCAATTGAAATTGTATTTATAGTACAAGAAGATATTTAGAAGAAACTGCAGTAAAAGTGGCAAAAGATATTGTAAATGGAAAACTGAAGATTGATAGAAGCTCAAAGAGTCCAATAGAAAAATTAACAAACTATATTTTATCCTTAGATTTTGTTAAAGATCAAGTATTCAAGAAAGCAAAAGCTCAAGTTATGAAACAAACCAATGGTCTTTATCCAGCTCCATTAAAAATCTTAGAAGTAATTCGAACAGGTATAGATAAGGGACCAAGTGCAGGTTTTGAAGCAGAAGCTAAAGCATTTGGAGAGTTAGCAATGACTCCACAAAGTAAAGGGTTAATTAGTCTTTTCTTTGGTCAAACACAATGTAAAAGGAATCGATTTGGTGCTCCAAAAACTCAAGTAAAGTAAGATATCTTTTAGTATACTTTTAATTATTAGTATGGGAACATTTATTCAAATAAAAATAAAAATTTCTAACATTTTAATTAAAAATTAAATTGATTTTTTTTATTTTAAACTGATTTAGTTTTACAAATGATATAAAACTGTAACAGTATTTCTTAATCAAATTTGATATTTAATAGTTATTTTATAGAAAATTAAGCTAGCACTTGCTATAGATTACATTTAATTGTTTCTTATGTTAAAAATAATTTTCTTGCCAACAAAATAATACGTTTTTAAAACTTTTTTTTAGAACGGTTGCTGTTGTTGGAGCTGGTTTAATGGGTGCTGGCATTGCCCACGTTAGTGTTGATAAAGGTTACAATGTTGTTCTTAAAGATACAAATGATGCTGGACTGAACAGAGGAGTTGCCCAGATTCAAACAGGTTTAAATAATGCTCTCAAGAGAAAACGAATTAACACGTTAGTAAAATGATTCTAGAATTTACATTATTTAAATTATAAGTTTTATAAAAATAAAATAAAAAATTTTTTATTTAAAGAATCGAGAAAGGAAGGATATTGGCAAATTTAACTCCTACTTTGTCCTATGACCAATTCAAAACTGCAGATATTGTTATTGAGGCCGTATTTGAGGACCTCGGTATTAAACATAAGGTTATTAAAGAAATTGAATCCAATACTCCAGAACATTGCATTGTTGCTACAAATACTTCTGCTATTCCTATCACAAAAATTGCTGCAGGAAGTGGACGTCCCGACAAAGTAACTGAATTCATTAATTATACATTTAAAACTAATTACAGCAGGAAATGTAAATAAAAAATTTATATTCTATTTTCTAGCTCATTGGAATGCATTATTTCTCACCAGTAGACAAAATGCAGTTGTTAGAAATTATAACTCATAAGGGTACATCTGACGAAACAATTAAAACGGCTGTAGATGTTGGTCTTAAGCAAGGAAAAGTTGTTATCACTGTTGGTGATGGCCCGGGATTTTATACTACTAGAATTTTATCTGCTATGATTACAGAAGGAGTAAGACTGATGCAGGTAAATAGTAATTTCTCAATAAAAATTTAAATAAACTTACAAAACTTCTTTATTTTCTGAGTAATAATGTTTATTATTTAATAGGAAGGAGTTGATCCCATAGATTTAGATAAACTTACAAAAAAATTCGGTTTCCCCGTGGGAGCAGCCACTTTGTCTGACGAAGTCGGAATTGATGTAGGTTCTCATATCAGCGTTGATCTTGTCAAAGCTCTTGGAGATCGATTCCGAGGCGGAAATGAAAATATTTTAGTTGATATGGTTAAAGCAGGATACCTCGGTAACATTTTTTTTTAAACATTTGACTTTATTTTGAACTTTGTTCAACTAATTAATGTAAATAATTTTTTTCTTATTAGGCCGAAAATCTGGTAAAGGTATTTTCGTTTATGAGACTGGTTCCAAACACAGGGATATCAACCCTGGCGCTTTAGATATTATTAAGAAATACAGACTTGAACCGAAAGGCAGTACTTCTGATGAAGACCGACAATTAAGAATGGTTTCTCGTTTTGTCAACGAAGCAGTTCTTTGTTTACAAGAACAAATTCTAGCTAATCCTGTTAGTACAAAAAATATGTTTCAAATAATATATTTGTTAAGTTAACAAGTAATAATAATTATTTCATTACAGCTGGAGGGTGACATTGGTGCTGTATTTGGTCTTGGATTCCCGCCATTTACAGGAGGACCTTTCCGTTGGGTTGATTACTACGGAGCCCATAGATTGGTGAACAAAATGGAAGAGTTTATGGCCTCTTATGGAGAGCCGTTCAAACCATGTGATTTACTTTACGACATGGCTAAAAATCAAAAGAAGTTCCATCCCCAATAACCTCATAAAATAAGGTTTAAAAGCTCATACAGTGAAAGATAAGTCGATTAATCGACAAAATTTTGTAATTTTTTTAAAGATTTTAACAAGTGCTAAAAATGTTGCATATGCACTAGAGAATAGTTATATCATCGTGTAAAGGAAATCGTCTAATACTTGTTACTGCATTTTACAGTGCATTTTTGTACTTTTTTCAGAGTCATAGCTTACGTATTTTTCGACTGTCCTTGTTGAATGTGTCGTACAGTTAAGCTTTTATTATAAGTATATTTTTACATGAACCTGTTTATAAAATAAATTATATACTAATGCTAAGAAATTGTTAAGTTATTGAAAAATTACATAATTTTATTTTACTAGATTAAAATTTAATTATGTTACATTATTTTTCGTTTTAAAAAATTAGCATTGTCAAAAAGCATTTATCATGATGGTTTATTAGTTCTAAATACCAATGCCGCTACTTAAAAGCATATTGATCGCTACTTTGAATAAGAATCGCGTTCTGTGAAAAAAGGAGAATAAATTTATGTGAACCCAATATTTTTTTCTGACTAATGTACTTCTCCTGGCATCAATTGGCCTCGAAAACGACCCACGGAAGAAGCTTGATGCAATACTCAAGTTTGATTGCACGCGCGAATTTTTATATCATCGACTGAAATCGGAGAATAAGACTCGCTTTACACTCAACTTGAAAGTTTGAACGTTTTTCGTTTCTGACAAAGTTCACACATTCTCTTTACTTCCCCAATGTTTCGGTGATTCAACTTTCTAATATGAGGGGGGTATAGGTACACGCCACTTACCCACAAAAATATATAAACGTTGGCTTTCAAATATTACATCAGAACCCTAATGCTTTGATTCAGTAAATTACTCCTAAAATAAGTTTTTAAAATTACACAAATAGCGTTAAACCATAAGATAGAAAAAACGATGCCCATTACATTAAAAAAGATAACAAAAATTTCCGTCTATAATATTTGTTCTTGAGTTTCAAAAATTTTTTTTTTAGAAAACCTTTTAAATCAATTAAAAGAAGCCAAACAAATTATTACTAACGAAAGATCAAGTTAAAAGTATTTGATATTTTGAGTTTTTCTTTTTTCAAAACTTAAAGATATTTCAAAGCTTTAGTTTTCTAAATATTTACTTGCATATCACAATTTTTTTAAGTTATAAAAAGTCTTACATCTTATACCGAATAGTCAAAGTACACAAGAAAACAAGTTAGGTTGCAGAAATTTACATTTAACAAAATGCTCAATTTTCTTTGCCCAACCATGCCTAACAGAAAAGAAATCCTTAAACATTTTGCAATGAATTTGTAATGTACTTATACAAAATAAAATATATTAAATTATAATTGATAATTAATCTAAAAAATCTTCGAAATTTAATACGTTACTAATTAACTAAATATTGTCTTTCTGTTTAAAGTTTCCCGCTTGCAAATC
The DNA here is from genome assembly GCA_030522685.1 of Eupelmus azureus. Classification (NCBI taxonomy): domain Eukaryota; kingdom Metazoa; phylum Arthropoda; class Insecta; order Hymenoptera; family Eupelmidae; genus Eupelmus; species Eupelmus azureus. The sequence goes on along the minus strand of JAPYZA010000771.1, from coordinate 11,341 downwards.
AGAAATCAAGTGATGCATATTTGTGTTCACTTATAGAATCTTAAGAAAAAACTATTTAAAAGTCATTTCATTTTGCATGCATAATAACAATTCCATTAGACTTTGCATTTTAAAAAGTCTGATTTTTATACGAAGTAAACATTGTGTGAATCATAATGTCAATGAAAATCAATTTTAAAAGCCACTCTTTAGTATAAAAGTACATCACATTTTGTAAATTAATAAAAATTTTAATTCTTCAAAAAATTCCTTTTATATTTATAAAGACGTTTTATAACTACATTTATTTGTAATTTTTAATTTTTGCGTTACCTTTTTAACTTGTAATAAATCTAAGTTTCTTATTTAATTAAATGATACCTTTCATATTCCACATTATTCTCTGTGTAAGGGCCATTTAAGACAAACAAGGACATGACAGAACAGGAATAGATACAAGAAATAGCATCGGACAGTACATCTAGATATGACTATTATTCTTTCTTTCTGTTCCAGATCCTAATATTTGTGTAGATTCTTCTACACAATTCTTTTCCTCGTATCTGTTCCTGTTCTTTGTTGGCAGTAATAATCCTAATTGCCCCAATTACACATAAAATTAATTATTTTCCTAAACTTTACCGTTATAGTTGATTTTAAATAAATAATTTCCATGACCTGTCCTTGCTTCTAGTTTTTAATTAATTTACTCTCATGGAAAAAATCCGTTTAAAGCTAAGATTATAAATCAAGAAAGACTGAAAAGAATGAAAATTGTATCTTTATTTTGAATCTGACACTGAAGCTTACAGCATATTTGAGCCTGACGGATTTAAAATTTGTCTGATGACATAAATATTTGCATACAAGAAAGTAGATGTATGTCAATTTTGATAAGCCTTTAATTACCCGTCAAACCACTCAGTAATCGTATATATAAGAGAAATTTTCCCACAGCTTTAATAAATATTTAATTTTTTATTACATTTACGAGCATCTTCATCAATAATCGCCTGATCCTCTAAATGATTTGATTATCTATGAATACAATTTTATCGTCTAAGTTTGAATTAGATTACTAGTACTGATTTATATTAATGATAATTGATTTGCTTATAAAATGAGAACAGCATGATGTAGTGAAACTAAATTTTTACTTTACTGTAAAAAAAAGTAATAATATTTTTCATATTTTTCATATTTATGTTCTAACTGCATTTATTTAAATAGTCTTAACCATAATTTCTACTACTTAGTGAGAACATATGTCCGTATAATATATATTCAGTAGTAGAGGTCAACCAGTCAGACGTATGCATATACACGGACGTATAATGATTCTCCTTAAGATTGTGTTTTATACGTTTCTCTTTCGATTTCTATTCTGTTTCTGTATCCTACTAAAATTGTAAACTTTTTATTATTTAATCTAAACATATTCCTCTAAATTCGTTTTATTATACCTTCTTTACATACTTATTTTTTGCCATCCTTTTTGGAAGACGTACGGAAGACCGGTTTTTTTTTACCATGGATAGGTCAGTTCATAATAGAATGACGCACAAAAGCGTGCAAAAAAATTTATTCGAATGCAAAGTTTGTTATGAGTTTCGAGCCTTAAACTGAAAAGTCTGCTTTTCTTGCCAACGACGCGATTGCAATGGCAAAAATTTTTATTAAAGAAAAATCTTTATATTATAAAACATGAATATGAAACGTAAAAGTAAATAAAATGTGAACAACACCGTACCCGCATTCTAATTTTAGTATACACAAACGTGCTATCTCTAAAGATAAGAGAGGATAAATATTTTTATATTGTCTCAATAATAATAATATGTTATGTAAATTTGATGTAACAGAAAAGTTTGTTTAATGTCTAGCAATACATTAAACGCAATAAAGTATTATCATAATTTGATGAAAAACTTCCATACAGATGTAGCCAATGAGTCCAAAGTTTCTATAAAAATACCTAAATGTGAACTAAGCATAGTTTATATAAAGAAGAATCTTGTAATTTCGCAGTAATAAACGCGAGGGTATCGAGGCACTGGATGTAAGGAACAGAAATCAGAATTGGTTTTACGTTATGACCAAATTTATGCATTGATCGGTCTAAAAATATCAGACATTAATATTTTTTTATTCTTGAAAATCATTAATTAAGCTTACTCAAAAGATAAATGTGATCAACGTCGGATTAAGTCAGTTTTAAATAATCTACAATTACTGCAATCGGTCAGAACACTTAAGGGCATTTTTACACCAATATGTTTTATTGTAACCAAATTTACGTACTTTGGAATTACTGTTTATTTATATTTTACATATTTTCTTTTTTAGGTTTTAAATTGAAGAAAGCAACCAATTGTTGATTCTAATCTAATTAATAAAAATTTTCGTAATTTTTGTATTTTACCTAATATTTTAATTTGACAGATTTTTAATATCTACGTCATTTGAAAACACACTTCAAGCATTTTAATTTCATTATCAAGTTGTTTCAATAATTAACAACATTGTGACCTGAAAAATGTGTTCCCGCATCCTATATAACAAGTAGGATTTTACATCGTCCAGTGAGCTGCCAAATAGCATATGTTACATCTGTCAAGTTTAAAAATTGCGCGAGAAATAAACATAAAATATATACTTATTTTTATCAAATTTTTAAAATTTCCTAATATTTGAAAATACAGAGACTATCAGAAGTAACAATCGGCAGCACTTACATTTAAAATTAAAAGAAAACAGTAGCCATGCGAAATTTCATTCAACTCGGTGATCTAAAGATACAATCTCCTTGTAAGTCAATATTTATTTATAAATTGATTATCGAAATGTGAAATGCAACATGGCAAGACTACAATGCGGCCTATATTATTATCATATACATATTATCCGCAATACATCTTATAATTGTATAATCAACTGTCTATTACTACTCGTTAACATTTCTGAATCACCTTTATATTTCTCATAAATTTCAAAACATTCCCATAAGACGATCATTAAATATACTACCAAAATCAAGTCGCTAGTATTCGTCTAACCACCATCCCCGATCCATTAAAAACTTTCAATTAAGATCCCAGACGAAATCTCACCAGAAAACTTCAATACATAACAGCTCTCACGAGATTTCACCTGACATCTCATCAGAAATCTCGCCTGAAATCTCATCTCAGGTTTTTCAGCTCAGGAAACCTACAACCAAACATCCGACCTCACATCACCTGCTGCCCTCAATTCTCATCCTCAACAACCATCCATCATCAGCCATCAACCAAAAGCCCACAACCAATCTAGCTCCCAGTAACCCCTGCCACTCTTCCTAGCTTCAACTGCGACGCATCTGGCCCACATCATCCTCATAATGCAAAAAGGCATCACTCCCGAGCCAGCCTACAGACGGAGGTGAGCAATCGGCAGGGAACTTTGCATCATCTACCGGTCCGAAGCCTGTACACCTGGCCTCGACGAATGGGAGGCTCGGATCCTTGGCTGATGCAAGAAAGTCGCTTTATTTCGCGAGATGCTAATGAGGTAAAATGCGCGCGAGCAAACGAGCCTACGCCGGCACACGCGCGAACACACCTCCTCCTTCATTGGTCATCCCGTGTGCGACTCAAAGAAATGGGATCTAGAAGCGGCGAGCCAATGTAGCCGCCTTTTCCTCGATATACCTGCCGCGCTGTGCAAGCTTATAAAGCGATTGTTGTCGCCGATTATGCAGCCGAGCGCCGGCTTTGTTTTTTTTCACGACGCGTTTTTCTTTTATTGGGATCTAACGAGCGAGATGAGTATTAGCGCCAAGCGGCTAATTGATTGTGCAGGTCTGGGAGCTATTAGCGCGCGCCTGGGCATTCATTTATGCGGCGGGGCAGATCAATAATTCATGATTAGAAAACGGTGTATGCTGCAATTATCCGGGAGTTTTGCACTAGCCAAGATCCGATGCTTTATTGTGAGCGAGATAGGGAGAGGTTGCTGTATGTAGGGGATCGAGAGAGCGAGTTTAGATCGCGCGCAGCGGTGAATGGGTTATGTATGTGTAGCGTCGATGAGACAATAAGAGCGAGGAGTGTAATAGCGGCGTACGTTACACCAGCATCGATTTGAGATCGATGCTGTGATGTTTACGTAATCGTTGTAACGATTTTAATATTGAGATTGAATTTGATTATATCTTTTGTTGTGATTGAGATTCGGTTTGCGTGTTTGGTATTGGGAGTGAGTTTATAATGAGGCGTTGATGATGCTGATGTTACTTTTTTTGAAGTAAGGGAAATGAGATGAAAAATTTGAGGGCATGAGCCGTGTGGATCAATTGTAATGTAAAATTAATCATGAAGAGTGCTCGTTCATTAAACTTATTTTTTAGTGATCGTATATTTCTGATAGGATTACAAATTTTGTTCATATCTTTCTAATAAATAATCAAAAATATGGTTATATTGGGCGGACTTTCACCTGTACATACATTATTTGAAATTTTCAAATGTTTATTTGATTTATTGACTCGTGCAGATGATATGAATGAATGCATAATTACAGGAGAAAGTAATTTATATGCATTATTAATTTAAATTTTTCCAATTCTGTTTTACGTTTTTGGTACTATTGAAACTTATCATCAAAAGATGTTGCTTCGATAAAAAAATGTTGATACAAATAAAATACTTTAATCATTTATAATACTTTAACTGTTGTAAATAAACAAGGTAGCAAATTATAAAAAGAAAAATTTGTTTATGATATGATAACTTGGCTGGTCTGACAATTCTAACCCTTCCCTAGATGCGGTTATCATTAAACATATAAATATTTAATTAAGATTAATTTATTAGTAATCGATTTAAATTATTTTGAGTGAATATACTTTAGTGATATTATCACCTCTACAATAGGTGCATTCGAAGGTGTGTCTAAACGAAAGAACTATTATTCAAAGAATGCGCAACTCTAAACTTCAATAAGCATAATCACTCATCATCAGAATACACCTAAAAATCTTCACCCTCAATTAAAAACCATACCACATCACCACCCCAAAAAATAATTCGCACATCCCGCACCCACATCATCCACACCGCCAACCATCACCATCCAAACCCTCAAAACCTACAACCATAACAAATCATCACCCAACCAAAGCGCCTGCCAGCCATCGACCCAGAACACACATCTGTCACGCCGAGCGGCGCGCGCTCTCTTATCGCCTAAAAATCGCTACGCCGTACACTTGGACTTCGTCCACTCTTGGGCTCGTTTTCACACTAAGAGGGATGCGCTTCTCAGCGATATATCCGGTATACATGCGCGTGATGGAAAAGTTCGGCCGCTATAACAGCGCAGCCCCCACTGCCCATGTGTACATATGCATTTCTTTGCCGCACGCGCGCGTTGGCCCCGCGCGCACTGCTTTATTTATAAATGGGAATCTGGAGCGAGCGCGCGTATTGTGTATGTATGTAGAGAGAGCATCCCGCGTTCACGTGCGCAGCCGATGATTTGTCGCGCGGAAGAGACGTAGTAGAGAGCGGCATAGTGGGTTTGGCTATGAGGCGAGAGGAGTTTCTGAAATTTTTTTTGTTAAGGAGGTGGGTTTGGTTGGTCGAATGCTTCATTTGGGAGGTGGGTTGGGTGAGTGAAGGGGGTATTGGTTGGATTTGTTGGGATTCGATGAGTTTTTGTTGTATCATTGTGAGAAGCAGGAAAGCTTATCGTTGATTAAACGCTCGGCTTTGGATGAACATTTTTTTATCGGTTGCGATGATTGTGAATTACTTTTGTTCTTCAGTATCAGGAGTAGTGTATTGATATTGGTTTAGTGTTAGAGTTTAGATTAAATAATTTGCTGGAATAACAACGCGGCCACAACTGCACGTGTAAAATTCAGTTATTAAAGTGTTTTTCACTCACTATAATCAGAATCAAAACATTTTTACTGAGTGTATATTTAAACAGTACTATTCATACGGGAACTTTCAACGAACATTCTAATATAAAAACCGCATGTTTTCATGCCTGCACAATATAAAAATCGCATCTTTTCGTCTCTATACTCCAGACTCGCAGCTTCGAATAAACATCCAACAATCTCAAACAGCACATCCTCATTTACAGTGCAAGCTCTCAAAAACTCTGACCCCGACTCAAAGATCGCGCTTAAGCCTCTTTCACAAGCGTTTATTATTTATTATATATTGACGACTCGCAAAACCAACGGCCTCATAGACGCGACTTGCGGAAACCCGCGATTTTTATCGCTATCCATAGCTTGTATATATATGTAAAAGCGAGCGCTGCGTAATTCGAGCTTACAGCTCGTTTCGGTATTATCGATATTTGTTATTGCTAACTTTTAATTCAATTATACACGCTCCTACGCAATTCGCGAGCGGATTTCGTAAGAGTAACGCGAGATACAAAATAACGTTTGTGCACGCGCGACATACAACAGATTCGGTTCGCGGTTTGGGGAAAAACAGAAAACTTTCCCGAAGATATGATTGTACTTGAAAAATATGTTGGGTGTAGAGGAAGGACTGTAGCTTTGTTCTTTTGATGATTTAGGGGATTTCCGGATTTTTGCGAATTTTGAGAGTAGGTCGAATGCGGGTGGTGGATAGTCGGCTGAGTGTTGCGTGCATATGTATTGATGCAGTGAGAATGCAATAGTGGAGCATATGGCATCATAATGAAATTATGCGTGGAGTTTAATGTTACGATTTAATTTTCAATTATTATTTTTTTTCGCTTTAATTTATTGGGAGATTAATTCGCTGTATAGCTCGATTTATTACGATCTTAAATCATCTTTCGATAGCCAGTTATTTTTAGTCTTCTAAATGTCGATTGATTATATTATTTTTATTTCATAAAAATTCAAATTGTCTCACTAATAAACACTTATAATTTTGCAATAAAAAATTATAGTTTATACTTGTTTTGTTTGATTCATAATCTACTCATAATGAATAAAAATATTTCTATTTTTATTTCTTTCATTCATACCATAGCAAAATCTTTATAATAATGGTCTTTTATTTACACTTGACTTTATACTATTTTATTAGTTCATTTCATCTGTTTTCTTTTTATAATATTTAAAAGTTAAAAACTAATCCAAATGTAAGACTTATCTAATTTGAAAAAGCGTCAAGCTGACGATGAAAAAATGTGAGCGAAACTTTTTGTAACGGTTTTTTAATATCTGTTTTAAAATAGATTGAAACTATTATTAAATTAAGTTTAGAATAATACATCTCTAAAATCAGAAGAAGATTAATCTGGAATTTGTTTAATATTGTTTGATATCGAATCGAAACTATTCTAAATCAATTATTAATAAGTTAAAATTAGTATATACATTTCTGCATTTGTTTATTTCTGCTTGTAATTTATTCATGAATTATTCAGATTGTTTATTAAGAAAATAATTAAGAACATGACCGCTTTTCCAGTAAATTGTTTATTATAGGCACTTTTAATTCTAAATTTAAATATGTTTTTTAATATTTAAAATTTGCAAGTGATTTTACTTTCTCAAAAACGTGAATAAAATTTTGATATTCGTAGCAAGTATTTAAAATTTATAGTATTCATGAAATTCGGGATTGTAGGTAAAAGATAAGGTAATGTAAAAATAAATAATGATCAGTTTACGAAAGTATTCAAGTTCATTTAATGCCTTGATTAGATGTTTTGTTCGAGTACATGTGTATTAGAAATGCAACATTTCCATCATCACCTCCAACATTTAAAAATCATTCTTCCTTTAATACAATATTTACATAAACCGTTAATCGCAAAAGATTGTACAAAATATATTTACAGTAGCTTTGATAGCAACGTGCGTCATATGTAGAAAATAACAAAAAAAATGAAAAAAAAATGCTCGAAATGCGGAAACAGCTAACAAAGCGCTTTGCTTTTAGCAAACTTTTGAATTGCGCACGTTTCGCCTCATTCACATTTACTGGCTCTCGAAAAAAATTTGATCGAACTAGCGTAAAGCACAGCACTTCCAGTCGCATGTGCCTACTCCAGCCTGATCCCTTACTAACCGATTTCTCATCTCCTTGTCAAGGTACCCTTACATATCAAACATATAAACGACATCTCTCTGTACAAGTGAAAAACAAAGATCAGAAATAATACATTCGTTATCCCTGGCACGATGAAAAAGGCACGAAAAAATAAATATATGCTTTCTCCCCAGCCGGCGCTCGGCCCAACAGTCATCCGTATTACAATATATAACTTTGCGCTTGTAGTCGCAATCGTCACGCATACTCATATTACATAAACATAATCGCGGCGCATCACTGCGGAATCACAGACACACTTAGGTACACGGTTGTTTCGCGAGTCGCATATGCGCACTATATATCGCGCTCGCCCACCTCTTTTCTCTCCTCGCTTATAAATCCTATATGTACAGAATCGCGACTAGGCATGGTGTCGCGCGCGCGCGACGACTACTGACGCGCCGCGGCTACAATCCCCGGATCGTCGTCGTCGGCGCGCGCGAGATAAGAGCCGGGACGGCTCGTCTCCCCCTCCTGGCCGCCGAAAAGCGCCGCCGTCCCCCCCTCCGTTGTCTAAAACGAAGCCTCGGGTCATATCGGCGGAGCGTCTTCTCGACGGGCCTCGGCGGCTCTCGCACATCACGACGGTCCGTCGTGACGTTGAGAAAGAGCAATTATACATCGCACGACTTGGCGCTTCATCGCGCTGTTCTAGGCAGTCGGCTTGCTCAGCTTGGGCGCGATGAGGGGCAGCAGGCTGAGCCTCAGCGGCGCCTGGGGCAGGATCGGCTTGGGCGGCTGCTGCTGCTGCAGGCCGGCGGCCGCGGCGCTGCTGGCCCGGTCCCGGGCGTGGCGCTTGACGTGCTTGGCGAGGTGGTCGCTGCGCATGAAGCGCCTCTGGCACACGGCGCAGGCGAACTTCTTCTCGCCGGTGTGGGTGCGCTTGTGCCTGGAGAGCTCGTCGCTGCGTGAGAAGCGCCTGCCGCAGTCCTCGTAGGGGCAGGGGAAGGGCCGCTCGCCGGTGTGGGTGCGCGTGTGGGCCTTAAGGTGGGACGACTTGAAGTAGTTCTTGCCGCAGCCGGGGTGCTCGCACTCGTAGACGCGCCGGCGCCCGGAGAACTCGCTCTGCGAGGACGAGCTGGAGGCGGGGCTGGAGCCGCCGCTGGGGCTGCTGCTGCCGCTGGATGAGGATGAGCCGGCGGTGACGAGGAGCAGGGGAGCTCGGGGTAGAACCAGGGACGAGCTGAGTAAGCCGGTTACCATGATGGGCGCGGGTTTGGGAGCCAGGGGCTGGAGCTTCGGCGCGCTGCTCACGAAGATGCTTGGCGCCGCTTGGTTAGTGTTGCCGGTGGCGTTTACTGGGCCCGGGCTGAGCTCACGGTCGGTGTTCTTGTTGTTGACGATGATCTCCTCCTTGCGCAGGCTCATCTTGAACTTGAGGCTCTTGAGGATGTTTTCAGTCGGGGCCGTGTAGTAGTTGGCCATGGTAGATTGAGGCTTCGTCGGCGCGGGGCTGATTGCGGGAGGCGCGACTGGCTTTGGCGCTGCGGCGGCGGTTAGATTAGCCGGGCTGCAGGTGCCGTCGCGGTTGGCCCGCATGATGACCGACACCCGGGCGCAGGGCTCCGGGCTCGGGGGCGGCGTCGCGCTGCTCGAGCCATCGAGTAGGAGCTGGAAAATAAAATAGAGTTTTGATTATTATAATGCGCTGGGATTTTATTTTGACGATTCAAAAACTCTAGTTTACCCTAGGATTTATAACACAAACAAATGTACTGCATTGAATTTCTAAATAGAAGCAACATCAACCTGCTATATGTATAGTAAACGCAGCAAATTAATTCATACGGGGAGGCTAGCCGCGCGAGCGAGCCTCCCGTATATATGCTAATCATCCACTGCACGCTCTCTCGGCTATTTTAAAGCCGTCGCGCGCCGCACTATCACAACAAATCGCGCACGCGCGAATCCTTCTCCTTTCCGATATATGCTTACCTTAGCTAGCTCGCATTGCTCGAGACACTGGCGCTTTCTCGGCGGCTGCTCCGGATCCTCCTCGGAGTCCGAGGGCTGCGGCGTTGGTGGTAGCGTTACACGCACGTCTTTGCCGCTGCGCTCGGCGCTGCTCAGCTTCTCGCCCAGGAGGGCGGCTACGCTGAAGGCTGACTGTAGAGGCTCGACCTGGAATTTTAAAGGGGTGGGTTCGGTTAGATTGGGGCTGGTTGAGATTTGCGCTGGGGCTGAGATTGTGGGTTGGTTTTGGGGTTTTGAAGAGATTTCGTTTGATTTTTATGAATTTCAAAATCTGCCGCGGCACTGGTGCTTCGGGCGTTTTCCGGTTCGGGGAGTTAGAAATGAGCTTTTCGAATGCATGGATATTTAAATTTTTTTAAGGGCATTTAAATTTTTGAAATTTTAAAATTATGGTAGTTTGTAAAATTTATTATATTAAATTTTATGGAATTTCTTTTAAAATTATTCGTTATAGATATATTTTGTAAAATACAATATTTTTTACTTTTAAATTCAAAAATGATAATTTCAACCACAAATTGAAAAAAAAAACCTTTCAACTATTTAAGAGTAACAAATTAAAATTTTTGGATATTTAAGAGTAACAAATTAAAATTTTTGGAGCGTAAGTTTTATAATTTTGTAAATTTTATAATTTTAAACAATTATATCGAATTTTTTAAAAAATTTACTAAAACTATAAAGAATTATGTTTATTTCTACAAATTGCCCTTTATTAAGTAATTTTTCACAAATTTTTCTAGTGCGAATTTTCGCGAATTACTACCCTGTTAAAAAGATCTACAAAAAAATTTTAAAACGAAAAGCAGAAGTCTTCAAAATATATAGTGTAATTCCGTGTTTTAGCGCACTTGCCTGAATTTTCTCGAACTTTCCACACCCCAATCAATCGCAGTAACAAACGTAGACAAAAATCCGACAATTCCAAAAACCAAAAATCAAAAAATCCTCAAAAAAACAATCGAAATCAAAGCCCGACCGCGCCCGTACATTCATATTTCGCGGGCTAGAACGCGAGCCGAGCGATCGAGAAGTCGAAGATACGTGCGCGCGGAATGAGGGCGCGAAATTCCAAATGCGCTGCTCGTCGCTCCTCTCTGCGCCTCGGCGCTCCGAAATCCCAAAAGCGGAGCGCTCTCCAGAAAAACCGAATTCTCGCGAAAAATCAGCGAGCACCGATACGAGCTCATAATCCCAAAACCAAATTAAAAATTTACTTTTCCCAGCGGATAAAGAGGATAGCTTTAACAATAAGCAAAAGCTTTTAAAAATCCAAGAAGATAGAGTAC
>JAPYZA010000770.1:0-25789 GCA_030522685.1 Eupelmus azureus | reverse complement strand
GAAAAACGTCTCACGAGGCAAATAACCACCTTCCACACCCGTATCGAAATGTACTATTTTGATACTCCGTGCGCAAAGCTCGATTTCGCGCACGCTCGAACAACAAAGCGTATGCTGAATCTCGCTTTGTACACGTCGTATCAAAAAATACGGTTCGATACATGAGCGAGGAAGTGATTTCAACCTCGTGTGGCCTTTTCGTCCACACGAGGCTGAAATCACTTTCTCGCACTAGTATCGAAATGTACTATATTCAGATTTATTTAGATGCAAATTTTAATTTTGATTTTTCTTTTTTTTCAGATTACTAAGAAGGACTAAACACATTGACCAGATTAAAATAAAATAAAATAATTTAAATAAACAGTATTTTGTATTTATATACGTAATTATTAGAGGTATGCATGTAAAAGTTCGAATGAAATATATTTTTATAAAAAACTAAAAATAAATATTTATTTTTAATTTAATTTAATAAAAATTTAATAATAATATATTTAATATTATAACAATATTTCATATACTACCTCTGTATTATTTAAATTAATTAATAAAAGAATTTTTGGCTAAATTATATAACATCTCTTATTCATTTATGTATGTACATGATTCAACATAAATATCTTAAGATCTATGCACGCACCATTATATTAGAGTTACTTTAAAATGTAAATAGTGTAAAATAAACTTGGTACTGAAATTTACACACTTTACAAATTTTGTATAATTATAAAGAAGATTGATGATCAATACATTTACTTTGCAAAATTTTATAATACTCTGGCGATCAATAATCAGGAACAAAAAAACTTAAAAACTTTATGATTCCTGTATTAAAATAATAAATATAGCATCTTAAGACCACATACACTGAGTAAAGAGGAAAATCTCTTTTTTGGGGAGAGTAGAAATGTAGCGACTAAATTAAGAGAAAAATATGTTTAAAATTAAAATGAAAACAGAAATAAAAATATTAGTAAGCGAAGTTTCCAGATTGTTTTAAGAATAAAAATAAATTATGTATATTTTCACATGAATTGATCCAGTTTCACCCAACGACGCTTGGTTGGTCTCATCCATAAAGTTGATAACGGTCACTTCAGTTTTATGTTAAAGTTTTCTTTATCAATGGCGATCGATACATTTAACTTTAAAAATTTTATAATATTCTGATAAACAATAGTCTTCTTTATAATTTTATTTGGTTTGGTTAACTAGAGAAGAGATGCAAAAATACTGTAAAACTCAGAAAATTTTATATTATAACATTTTTTAGCCCAAACTCTACTGATAAGTTTAACCAAGTATTTGAACCAAAAAATTTACGAACTTTTTATATCATTCATCCATTTTAAAACAATGTGAAATTGTATTTTCAACAATTCTTAAAGGTACCGTTAAAATAAAATAAAATAAAATTAACATCTTAGTTTTTAGAAAATCGGTATATTTAATTATATAAAATCACTTACGAAGGATAAATCTTTTTAGTCTACAAATTATAAACATAATTATTTTTAATTTTTTAATAATCGTACATAACACGTAAGTAGACTCCTCACAAAAATATTTTTATTACATTATATTACAAGCAAGTGAAAGTTCGGACCTAACAATTGGTCCTTATAATCGATCATTAGAAGGTTTTTTATAAAAAAATCTATTATTATCCCAATACGTAATTTCTATTCTTCTATAATTGATGAAAAAATTAAGTTTTATAAAATGTCGTTTGTTATTTTCCGTAAACACCAACAAATAGAATTTATGACAATTATTATGAAAGATAGACATTTATTTGAACCTTCATTTAAAAAAATAAAAAAGCATGATAATTAAAAAATTAATTTAAAAAATATGTTATAATGAGCCAAAATAAAAATTCAAGAGAAATATAAACACTTTCATATTTGTAAAGTGACATCATGCAACTGTCATTGAAAATATTATGAATATGAATATGAAATCTAAAGGAAACATCAACATTTTATTTTTTCATAAATATTTAAATGCATTTAAAATTCAGTTGCGTTACTAATTTTATTACAGTTATTGAATATGAAATTTTTATATTTCATGCCTTTATAAAATGATTTACTCTTTTACTTGTATCTGAAGTAAGAGTAATTTCAATTAAAAAACACAATGAAGACTTACAATAAAGCCAATAAACCTAACCCAAAGCTAACTTCTAAAGTATTAAGCAGAATTTTTCTTTGGTAAGTTCAAAAATAATTATTATATATTTTGTTATATATTTTGTTTTCTTAAGTATAATAAGTCAAAATAAATTTTATAATGTGAATTTCTTGCAAAATATTAATTTTAATTTATTAAAACTCTAATAACATACATTAGAATAGTTTGATATATTATACTTATATAACTAATATAAGTACTATTATAAGCACTTATATGTTATACTTTTATAACTTATACTTACTCTATTATTTTCTATGGTATGCATATTAGCTGGCTTTTTCCACTAATATGGCATTCAAGAAGTCATAAACTGAATGAGCAAGATTTATGTGAAATTTTACCACAAGATTGTAGTGAGGTTGTTACGAACAATCTAGAAAAGTATTGTATCATTTAAATTTCATTTAAAATCTATATAATATTAATTTATAATATATAATGGAATTAATTCAAAAATATTTATGATTGAATAGAAACTGGAAGATACAATTGGATAGTGCTAAGAAATTTCAGAGAAAACCCAAATTATTAATTGCTATATTGAAAACAATAGCATGGAGTTTGATTCGATACGCAATCGGTACTTTCATTCTTTTTTTCTTCATAAAGTAAGTACCATAAAATGCGTAAATTATTGAGATTATTTTTTTTTTTGCATATTATATGTATGATTATATAATAGTAGATCATAAAGACGTGCGGTAGTGCCGTATAGGTAAATTATAATAAATATATTTTATTATTATTTTTTATAAAAGAAACTTGGATCCTTTAACGATAGGACGATTTATTGCATATTTTAACAAAGAATCAAAAACAACTATCATTGAAGCATGTGCATATGCTTTTGGTATTGCGATTGCTTGGCTTTTACAAGCTATAGTGTTAAATCACTTATTATTTGGAATGAAAAATATTGGAATGCGTTTGAGAATTGCTTGCTCCGCGCTCATTTATAAAAAGGTATAGCTGCTATTATTTTGCATTAACTAAGCAATTTAAAAATACCGTTTTAACAACCTATTATATTTAAATGTGAATGTTAGATGTTAAAGTTACCTAAATCTACAGCTCAAAAAGTAACAGGTGGAAAAATTATCAATTTACTATCAAATGATGTTCTAAAATTCGAAGAAGTCTTTTTTTACTTAAATATGTTTTGGTTAGTGCCGATAAAAGTTATTGTAGATTCATTATTAACATGGTTCACCATTGGCCCAGCAAGTTTGATAGGTATAGGCCTATTAATATTGCAATCCATTCCTTTACAAGGTAGTAGTTGTTAAATTATTTTCTTAATTTTTTCATTCAATTTATTTCTTAAGTATAACTTATTCTTATTAATTTATTTTTGTTTGATTTATTTATATAGTATATAGTGGAAAAATTATATCAATTTTACGTAGAAAAATTGCTGATAAAACTGACAGACGATTACTCTTAACAAATGAAATTATCAAGGGAATACAAGTTATTAAAATGTACACATGGGAAAAATTCTTTGAACAAGACTTGTTTATTGCTAGAAAGTAAGTAAGATGATAAAACGTATTGAACTAATAAAGAAATGACTACAACTATCAGAAAAAATCCATATTAATTTAAAATTTTATATAATGTTTAGTAAGTTTCTAGAAATAAAAAATCACGATCTTATTATTTTTCTTGTAGATGTTATCATTTCTTTGTGTATATTAATCTGGAAGTAAATTCACGTATAACGAATAGAAAATCACTGTAAAAAATTGACTTTTCACGTATTCTATGTGATTTTTTACACTTTTAAGTCTCCGTAGTAAACATAGTTTTTTACGTGAAATTACAGGAAAGAAATGAAGATTATTGCTGTAAGTTCTCATCTAAAAAATATATTTGTGGGATTAATACCACTCATAAGACGTTCATCTCTATTTTTTACAATTATCACATTTGTAATTCAAGGATATCCTGTAATGGCTGATCGGATATTTGCTATGAATCAATACTTATTTATTTTAAACATAATAATATCATATAATCTTATGAGAGCTATCCATCTAGCTGGTGAAGCTATTACTTCGATTTGGAGAATCCAGGTTTTTTGTTGCTTTTACATGTTTACAAAATAGCAAAGTATTTAAAATAGTCTGAATACATACTTACTAATCATTTAATAATTTATAATGCTTGAATTTTGAAAGAAAAATTTAAAATATAAAAAGAATACTAATTAGAATATTTTTCATCAGGAACTTTTACTTCTTGAGGAACTTAAATCTGATGTTAGAAAGTTGATGATTGATGATACAATTCTTTCCTTGAGCAACGTTAGTGCTTCTTGGACCAAAAATACGAATGAAAGTTTGTTTCATAAAATTGATATTAAATTAAAATCGAAAAAATTATATGCGGTTGTAGGCCCAGTAAGTGCAGGAAAGGTAATTAAATTAATTTTTTAAGAGCTTTATATTAAAAATAAATTTTAAAGAATGATTTTTTATTTTATACAAGTATAATATTAAAATAAATTAAAAAGTTACTCGCTGTAAAAAAATTAACTTATAGACTTCTTTATAGACTTCTTTCTTGAATTTAATTCTTGGCGAATTAAGCCCATTTGAAGGTGAAATTTGTCTGTATGGTAACTTATCATACGCGAGTCAAGAGCCATGGATTTTTAATGCATCTATCAGAAGCAATATACTTTTTGGTGAACCGTATAATGAAGAAAGATATAGAAAAGTTATAGAAGCTTGTGATTTGTTAAAAGATTTTAAACGATTACCCTATGGTGATAAAACTGTTACGGGAAATCATGGAGCATCACTTAGTGGTGGCCAGCGTGCAAGAATTAATTTAGCTCGGTAATAATTTTACGTCTACGCAATTATGATTTTATATTAAGTATATTTTTTTTCACAGAGCTGTATATTTAAAAGCTGATCTTTATCTATTAGATGATCCCTTATCTGCTCTAGATACTATTGTTGCTAGACATATATTCGAAAATTGCATTAATGGTTTACTGAAAGACAAAACGTGCATACTTGTGACTCATCAATTAGAATACTTATCGCAAGTTAATGGAATAATGTTTATAAATAATGTAAATATTAAAAATTATTTATACTATGTGTAAATATAAGTGTAATTTGTTATTTTTTATAGGGTTCCGTTAAGTACCAGGAAAACGCAACGGAATTAAAAAAAAATAATGATATTTTTAAGAGTATAATTTTAAATCATAAGCCACTAATGATAAGTCGAGAACATTCCGTATGTAACCATTCATATTATGAAATTGATGTTACTGATGAGGATAATAAAGTGGAAGAAATAAAAGAAACTGATGAACTTATATTAAAAAATAATATAAAAAATAATATTACAGTACCCAACATTCAAAACAACCACTTAGAATTCATAGATCATGAATCTAGTCCAAGATTACTGTACTGGAAATTTTTTAAAACAAGTGGTTCATATTTTATTTTATTTGCATCATTTTTAGCATTTTTAATATCTCAAATACTTAACAGCACTTTTGATTACTATATAGCATACTGGTTAGTAAATTATTTGAATGTTAAACAACAAGTACTCATTAAAATCAAAACTAATAAGCATCAAAATTTAAATATCAAGTACTAATTAGATTAAAATTATTTTTATAGGATAGTGTTACAAACTAATTCAAACTCTTCATTACCTGATCAAATAAAACAACAAATAAAACGAATTGAGCCAAGTGAACTATTATATATACTAGGATTTCTTCTAGTTATGATAATTGTTTTATCAATAACGCGATCAACACTGTTTATAATAATTTGTAAAAATGCAAGTATAACAATACATAAAAAAATGGTTTCAAGTTTAATCAGAACTCGAATGTATTTTTTTAATAATAATGATTTAGGTATTTTAACAATAATTATGCAACTAAGTATTATAAATGTTTATTTTTTTACTTAGTACAACATTGTTACAGGGCAAATAATCAATAGATTTTCAAAAGATTTAGGTACTGTCGATGAACTTCTCCCATTAATTCTCTATCAAATGATTGAATACTTTATAAATTTAGCAGCTGTTTCGGTACAAATAATTTGGATCAATTGGTGGATAAGTATACCAATTATTATTTTTGGTGCCTTGGCTTTATTACTAATGTCAACTTTTATGAAAGCTATACGATATTCTAAAAGATTAGAAAATAGTGGTAAAAATTTATTATTTAATAGTATAGTTTATATAGAAATCGAAAAACAACTTGTTTATTACAACTTTAATTATCTGATTATTTAGCTAAAAGCACTGTTTTTTCTCACATTTACTCATCGTTTCATGGAATGGTAACAATAAGATCTAGTGACGCCCAATCAAAAGTTTGCCGAGAATTCAATATATACCAAGATAAACATACAAAGGCTTATAGTTGTAATTTAGATAGTCAATTATGCTTTGCTCTCTGGATTGAAATATCAGCGACCATATTTATAACAATTGCTAACTATACTTTTATTTTGTTAAAAAGCAGTGGAGTTGAAAGTGCAATCGTAGGTTTCACAGTATCACAAATATTGATTATTTGTAGAAAATTATCGCAAGGTATGAGATTATATTCAGAAATGGAAACTGCTATAGTATCTTTAGAGAGACTGTTTGAGTATACAAATTTAGCAGAGGAAGATGAAGATAAACAAAAATTATCTAAGAAATTTCCAAGTCCTTGGCCACAAAATGGAGAAATAAAATTTGATCATGTATATCTAAAATATTACGAAGCTGGTGATTTGGTTTTAAAAGATTTGTATTTTACTATTGAGGCAGGAAAAAAGGTAAGATGTTTTATCAATTCTATAAGCATTACGTGTATAAAATAAACATTTCTATTATAAAAATTTAATAGATCAGGATTCTTGGAAGAACTGGTGCAGGAAAATCTTCATTAGTAGCAGCTCTATTCCGGCTTGCTCAAGTTAATGGCTCTATTTTTATTGATGGGATATGTACAAAAAATATACAAATGGAAGAGTTGCGCAACAAAATTACAATTTATCCCCAAGATCCAATCTTATTTTCTTTATCTTTAAGAAAAAATCTCGATCCCTCAGGAGAAATAGATGATGAATCACTTTGGATAGCTCTGACAGATGTTAAGTTAAATAATATATTTAATTCCTTAGA
The DNA here is from genome assembly GCA_030522685.1 of Eupelmus azureus. Classification (NCBI taxonomy): domain Eukaryota; kingdom Metazoa; phylum Arthropoda; class Insecta; order Hymenoptera; family Eupelmidae; genus Eupelmus; species Eupelmus azureus. The sequence continues at coordinate 18,418 of JAPYZA010000770.1, read as the reverse complement.
TGAAATACTAGATCTAAAAAAATTAAGTATTAGCCAGAGTCAATTGTTATGTTTGGCTCGAGCAATTTTGAAAAAAAATAAAATTCTTGTGCTTGATGAAGTTTCTTCAAACGTAGACGACAATACAGATGCTATAATACAGAAAATCATTGAAGAGAAATTCAATGGAAGTACAATATTGATGATCTCGCATAGATTAAATAATATAATGAATTGTGATAAAATATTGATAATTAATGATGGTAAAGTGATTGAGTACGAAGATCCTAGGAAATTGCTTCAACAAAAAAATAGATCTTTTTTAAAAATGCTGCCATACGAAATACAAGAAACACCGGACTAATAATCAAAATACTTGAAATTTATGTTATAACAGTATGCATTTAGCAATAATCTAATCTCTGGACTTTCTTTTATTAATATAAAGACTTAGATAATTATCGCTCATGGTAGATTTCTAACATTTAAGATTAAAATTTTCTCTAAGAAGAACGTTAACATTCGAACCTTCGTAAATGATAGAATACGGATTTATTAGCCGTTATTGAACCCATCATGATAGGAATTAGAATGTCCGCATTCGAAGAAAAAATAAATGACATTAAAAGAGAAAAAATTATTTTAATTTAAACGAGATCAAAATATAAGAAAAAAAAAGTATTTCGTCCATTGGTGTGTCTGCCGGCCATCGTCAGTACGATACAAACACACCTTCTCTTAAATTAAATTAAATTTATTACTTAATTACTTTTTTTTTCACCCGCTAGGTGGAAACAGGTTTTCCGTTTCCACTAGTGTATCTTATAACTTTAGCCTACACTAGTTTAACCTCTTTCTAACGTATCACAGAGTGTCTACGAGAAGGTGTGTCTGTATCGTACTGACGATGGTCAGCAGACACACCAATGGCCGAAACACTTTTTTTTAAACTTATATTTTGATCTCGTTTAAATTAAAATAATTTTTTCTTTTTCAATATCATTTACTTTCTCTTCGAATGCGGACATTCTAATTCCTAGCATAATGGGTTCAATAATGGCTAATAAATTCGTATCATATCATTTTCGAAGGTTCGAATGTTAACGCTCTTCTTAGAGAAAATTTTAATATCGTGGCTCGTAGAAGTCCAATAAATTCCACCTTAAATAAGTCTAGACGTCTGTATTATCTATCAGATACGGTCGTTTGTACAGTTGCACGGATAGAAAAAGTTTCAAAAATTATCACTCTCTAAAACAATGATATAAAAGAATAATAAAACCTATAACATTATCAAACTTTATAACAAATTTCAAAATATAATAGTTAACTTATTGTAATAATAGAACTTCAATGATTCAATTGGAAAGCTGTTTCTGTGCTCCTTAAGGGCCTACACATGATATCCGGCCGGTAATATCACGCCCAGTAATTGCGCCGACTAGCGCGAAATTCACTCCCCGTTATACATTATTTTTAATAATTAAACTGAAGTAATTAATTTGAAAATGAGTTTATTTTTAGATTTCACAAATGTGGATGTTCACTCGGTAACAATTATATCTGCTGGAATGTTCATTTCAATTTTTGAAATTTTTTTGAGGTAAGGTTAATCATGGCCTGTTTCACGATGAGAAAGAGTAAGACAGAGAGTGTTTTTATAACTTTACCCCAACAAAAATTTAAAAACTCAAGTTATCATTCCGGGAGATCGAATTGTGATCGAGTGTACCGCGTAGATTTGACAGTGTTATTTGAATAAAGCCGCAGATACGGTCTAATGCTTTGAAATAAGCGAGATATAGATACATATAGTTCAAAGAAAATATGAAAAAAAATCCTACGTAAAATGTGAATATTTCAGTCTAGACAAGTCCTAAATAGAGTTGAGCAATGAAATTGCAAGGATTTAAACACAACACTGCGCAAGCATAATTATCCTACAATTTTATGTTAAAAAAATTGTAGCGTTTAAAATTTTTATTTAAAAAATATAAATTTTTAATCTCTATATTGCTTATTAAAATTTATTTATAACTAATATTATTTTTTGGACTTAAACAAAATGTATTGAGTTAATGTGATAATATTTACACGTTTGTATCTTATCGTCATAACTTCTTTCAGTATATTATGGACAAATATCTTAAAGAGCGATAATTTAAAACATCAATGCTTGCAAAAACAATCAAAATGATAATAATTCTAAAAATTAAAATTTTCACCCACATATACGGACAGTACAGTGTCTGGAAAACATATGTTCATATTTGTCTATATTTAACATCGTATTATCAGCGTCTACTTTTCATAACTTTAAAGTCAAATTGGGATTATTTTTGATAAGAATTTTACTTATATCATTACATTGTTTCGAATTATAGATTTAAAAATGAGATTATATTATAGATAATTTAATACATATAATACGTTTTAACATCCAGTGGAAGTACATAAAGTTGCAATGTTATATAATAAAAAATCTAATGAATCAAGTCCAAAATTGTCTTACTATTAAGAAATACCTTAATTTGCAACTGGTTTCCGCATCACAAAACCGTTACTTCATTTCCGCTTTTTAAGCACAAATATGTAAAAATTAATAAAAAATTTGGTATATACCACAATCGCCTGAATGTTTTGAGACTTTCAGTACAATCACCAAACTCTGGTAGAAGAATAAAATAATAAAAATTTCTTCTCAAAGTTTGCAATTGAATAAATTTAAATAATTTTCTCACTTACTCTCTTATTTTGATATTATTATTAATCTTAGATGTTTCAATTAGATAAATCAGTGACAGTAGATAAGTGAAATCATTAAAAAGTGCAAAATTGTAACAGAGTACTCACATTATCTAGCTCCTTTTCAAGATCACACTCTGGCAGTTCAGGCATAATCAAGTCGGCCAAAGTACCGTTGCCATTGCTAATGTCAAGCAGCGTCCCTCCGACCGGTAAGTGGCTCGGGATTTTACTTGGACTGCCAAAGATGCTAATAAGAGTATTGTTCCTTTCAGCGAGGCACTGCTCGTAAACCATCGTCGCTTTGAATCCTGCATACAATAATGGCATACATAAATAATAGTTATAAACTCATAAGTTTATAATATAACATAAATAAAAAAAAAATTAAATTTTAAAAGTTTTGTATAAAAATAAAATATTATACTTATACATAAATATTAACAAATTATTTTTAATCACTAATGATGTATTAAAATTTTAACTTTGTATTAGATATACTAATAATATACATTTCTAAAAAAAGCTTACCTATAATCGAGAAAACAACAATGCCGGCAAACATCGATGTGAAGCAATTTGTTAGACTGACCATGATGGCGTCTCGATAACAATTGTTGTTGACAGGATTATAAGAGGAAAAGGCGATCAGTCCACCAAACGCCAGTCCGAGGGAAAAGAAAATTTGCGTGCCCGCTTCCAGCCAAACCACTGGATCGGTTAATGTGTACCACTAAAATAATTTCAAATTTTCATTCTTGTTCAATTTGTAAGACAGAAAGTTTTTAATTATACCTTAATCTTATGTTATGAACAGTATTATTTTAGACAAAACAATCATAAAAATTAGACAAGTGCCGATATTAAAATTGAAAAGTATAAGATTCAAAATTATCGAGTCATGAATTCACAAACTAACTGAATTAAACTATAAACGTTTATTTTGGAAATAATTTTTTTAGTTGTTTTGAGTAAGTCAAAAGTCCATTTAAAATAATGGAATTTTAAATTGGTACCCAATTATTTCATTTTACGGTAAAGATTAAATGAATTCTTATACGACCATATTTAATCTAAAACTAAAGTGATAACTTTTATTTGTTAAACGAACTAATTCAACTGATTTAATGTTTAAAATTTAGAATACCATTTTGTGAATATATCAAAAAATTCGAATAATCCAATCATTTCGAATCGTCAATTATTTTCGGTTGACCCAATTATTTTTTGAGTCTTGAAAAATTGGGGTTTTGACGATACTCTCTTTAGTTGGCTTTGTTTAAAATAAATAAACTCTTATTTTTATTAGAAACCGCAAAATTTTGAAAACTAACAATGTTTTAACAAAGGAGAAATTATGAAGTGAATAAATAAAAATATTTTATTATACTGTCATTCTTCATAATGAAAAATATAAAAAGAATGTCATGTCCGCATAAAATATACTGAAGTTTTGATTTACCTTCGGTGTAAAAAGGTGGCGCAAACCATCGGACATGCCGGGCAGTGTCACGCCCCGGAAGAAAAAGATGATGAGCACGATATACGGAAAAGTAGCTGTGACGTATACAACCTATTAAAAAGAAAAGGCAAAGTTATTTTTTTTTATTTTTGAAAACAAATTATATGTTGGTACAAAATAAAATAACAATGTATAATATTTTATTGTATAAAATAATTCGTTATTATAGTTTTAGTCTTGTAGTTAACCTTTGTAATTTGGATAATAATTTAAAAATAAATCTTATTTAAATATAATCAAACAATACTTATAAATTATAGCTATTTATATAATTCCTAAACATATCGGCTTTAGTTTAGATAATTTTTTATTTTTAAAACGTCAATTATAAATATCTTTTTGTGTATGATCATTTGAAAAATATTTTATGAAACTTCAAGTAAACACTGAATTGCATTGCAATTCGCAAGTATTGATCTTGTGTATATATTTAATTCAACAATAGAAAATCGTAAATTCTTGAAAACTCGATAAAGTAACAGTTTCTTTATCAGGAAGTCACTGCCAACGAATTCTATTAGCAAATCTTGTTACTCCTAATACTAGATTGTTCTAATGACACAGAATCTTGATTAGATTGAAAACGTTATGAGAATAGTACTGTGTTTGCTTCAAGAACGATAAAATGAGAGGAGTGGATATTTTATAGTCTGAGTTTTATTTATATTAACGTGATCTTAATTATCAAATAATTTGGTTCGCTAAATTTTTCCTTCGCTAGCTTTCTTAAAATACAAATAGATTTTAAAAACCTTTTATTACAGTTGCGTATTTATTTCATCGTGAAGTTTTCAAATTTCATAGGGTGAATAACCCTTCGTTTCAAGCAGTAAAAGCCTATTAAAAGTTTGACCATAAACGAATTTCCGGCGGGTCGTTTTCTTTAATGAAAACGCGATATGCACTTTCCATTATTTTATTTTATTTCGTTTAACGTCGGGATGCTTGTTTTTTAATAAAAATTATTTAATTATTAAATAATAACATTACTGTGAATAATAGCTACAAAAAAGATAGACAACGTTTCAAAGACTATTTAAAAAGTTCTAATTAAATCATCTAAGATGACCATTCATATTCTTTCTGATCAGTAGTGCGTCATTTTCCATCTGTATTGCTGATTTGCAAAATTTTTTAATATTTAAAATTTTTCTCTATTTTATAGTCATTAAAATAATAAAAGTTTAAAAAATTTAATTCATTTTATAAATTAATAAGCTAGTTTGTAAACTATTAAATGCCACTATAAGTACAGCAGAAGATAAAGTCTCTAAAGTCGCTAAAAGTTTTTGAAATATTGCGGTTCTCTGTACCTAGCTTAAATGGTCTGGCACATGTTTTTGTTAGCTCCTAACCACTCTCAAATTGATTTTTTAAGGAAATAAAAAATAGTGGCAATCAAAGTGTTAAATTTTCTTTAAGAAATTATTTAAGATCTCAAAATAATACAATAATAATTACAAACCTTTCCTGACGATGCGATGCCCTTGATCATGCACATGTAAACGAGGATCCAAGCGATCACCAACGCCAGAGCTATCTTCCAATTGAAGACCTCAGGCGTGTTGATATCCTTCGATACCATTAGAGTCGTCCGATACCAGAAATATTGCGTCGGACTGCTTTGCTGTAATTACAAAAGAATGTTCGGTGTTATATTTACGAACGAATTAAATAGTTTGAATGTATTTGAATAAGTATTTTACCAAACATTCCGGTTCAGGTGCATAAGAACCATTTTGAAAATATTTGTTAGGACACTCCGCCCAGGGTAGCTCAGACTGGAAGCTCTGTAAATATTTAAAATATTTTTATTATGGTTAACGGTGTATATAATATCGCATGAAAATTATTATATTTTTTTATTAAGTGAATCGTTTAAAAATTTAAATTATTTCTAAGGAATAAGTAAAAAATTTATGAATCTTTAAACGGGCGTAATAAATAGATGATAAAAACCGTATCAATAGAAAATTTTACTTTTGCTTACCTGAACGAAGTAGAATAGGCACCAGGCGATAATGGTATTATAGTAGAGAGCCACGTTAAATGATACTACAGCGCTGCTTATACCTATTCCAGCCATGTACGGAGACACCTTTAAAAGCAAAGAAATGAATACTTAAAAAATATCATTTTTTATTTCTAAAATTTTAAACTTGAATAATATTATGAAAAAAGCTCGTTCTTTTTTAAAAACAATTTTTTTATGTTTATTAATTTTTAATTTAGAAAAAAAATATTAATAATGTACTGACCTGATTCCAAACACCTATAGCTCCTTTCCTCAAACGCTGACCAATGGCGAGTTCGAGATAAAATATTGGGATGCCCTCAATTGCAAGCATCACGAAGTACGGTATCAAGAAAGCACCTTGAAAAAATTCATTTATTTAATGGAGTATTAAACTAACATATTGCGTATCATTGCAAATAAATTAATGTACTGTATTGGTAATTTTTCAATGAAAATTTTGGATAAATAAGTCCCCTCATTCTGATAAAATCACTTAACTACTTGTAAAATACTACATGTAAAATATGAAAAATTTTCAATAATTTTATATTTTTAGTTTTCATCAGACGAATAATTACAGAAATATTATGTGTAATACAAAAAATACACACACTATTAAAATTTGAAACGGAATATAAAAGATAATTGTCCATACGGCCAGTTTCACGATGTGATATGGTTAACTATAAGTTACTGATTTTTTTGTTGATAAATGGCATACCTGGAATACATTTTTTGATACGCTAATAGTTTCATTGAGCATACTTCGCGAGCCCGGTAAATAATGTTTAAATTGAAAAGAATAAAATTTCTAAATTTAAAGCCCTATATAGAGCTGCACATCAAAATGTTTGAAAGCGGACTGTAAAATTTGTAAAATTCAGAAGTTAAAAAACATGAAATTTTCACGTGAAATTCAGCAGCGTTCAATTAAATTTGATTTACTGAAGAATTTCTGGTTTTATTTGCTTTTGAACGGGTAAAATTTCAACTAAAATTTTTTCAATTTTACACATGTATAATTGTTACTTTTTAAACATTCTATTCTCTTGAAACAACTGCTTATTTTCTATATTTCTATATTTAAAACAATACCTTTTACAAACTTCTATCCCGGATTCCCTTAAACCCTTGACCTCCCAACTACCCTACATTACATTCATCCAATCCGAATCCACTCTCTAAAACAGAGCCCTTCATAGAAAAGCTCGCAAGCTCTCTCAAAGCACACCATACGAAATTCCACTCCGTATCCTCCGCTTCCCTAAATTTCAAGCAGGGATAATGCGAAAATACTTCCGGTAATGCGCGCCAAGCTGCATGTCCAGCACGAAGGGCAGCTGGGCCACAGCCAGCAGCGAAAAATCGATCGGTCACTCGGCGTTAAAGTTACACGACTATTGCAAAATCCAGCCTGGGGGCTGCTGGTGTTGAGCGCCTTGAATAAACGTGACCTACAGCTCGGAGGGAATTAATTTGGAGATGGGCTCTGTGTATAGCTTGAAAGATGTGAATGTATGTTACGTTGTCTTTGTTTCTTGGATTTTCTTAGAGGAGGCACTTTTTAACGCTGCGAGTCACTTTCGAAATAAACGTTTAAAATGATCGTGATTTCGTATGCTCAATAAAAATTTTATTTATTGTTATAGATCTGCGATACTTAATTTTAGTTGTCCTTATGGAGTCATGGATAAGTTACACGTTTCTTTTTTATAAGGGGTAAAAACAAATTGAGGAGATCTAATTAATTATAGGACTTTTCGCAGAAATTTAAGGTGTTCAGTGTGATTTATGTTAAATCTGTCTTGGGACGTATTTTCGGAAGATAATGGTAAAAATTATCGTTAGGTGAAGTGGAATAGTTTCCAACTAGTTAAGTTTTAAGCTATTACATGGCCATTCTTACAAGTGTAAGAGGCAGTCATAACTCAGGTAATAAAAAGCTTCTTTTCAAAGTTGCAAGCTCGTGCTGATGTTGCAATATAACTATCCTTAATAACTATTTACAAATCAAATCGAATGCGCAGTTATTGCACTGCATACATATTTTACGTTTGTTTGTGAATGCAGTATGACTAAAGGGAATTGAACACATTATTTACTCGCCTGCGGAAGGTAAAGCTGTAATCGAACGGTGGTTAACCGGGATTATGTAGCTTAGAGTAGTTAACGACCAATGAAAATAAGAATAGCTACTTAAACTTTATAACAATTAATAGGCTTTATTCAACAAAGCATAGTTGTTCGATTTATTGACATGATTGTAATAACTGTTCTCGTTGACTAAATTATTTTTATAAATATATAGTTTTTCAAAAAGTTACAACTTGAAAAAGTTCTGGGTAACAAGAATCGTTTGTGAAAAGATTCTTCAAAGTTCAAACCTTTATCCGATAAATAATTTATCATTCCAAAATTAAAACAATTAAATTTCCTATAAAAACAACTCAATTTGCAAATCATAATATCCAACAAAAAATCCAAAACCATTTTCCTTCTAAATTTAATATAAAATTGACTAAAACCACTCTATACCAACATCAACACTGTTCCCCGCAAAAAAAAAACCGCCTTCTATTTATTTCACCTTCCGTGACTGATCACCACGTGCCGGCCGCCGCATGTGCGTATAGCATGTGTCGACACATCCCGCACACCAGCTCAACCCACATCACGCCCGCTGTGTACGTGTTGGGCGGCTCGATTTCGGATTACGGTCACGAGTATAGCATAGGCCTCGCGCGTCGAGGCAAAAACCTTTTTGACCAAATGCTACTGAGAATCGTCATAAATCAGAGGGCGGCCAGCGGAATGAATTGTTTTTGATGTCTTGATTCCGAAGCTTTTTTGCGGGAGAGGGTAAATGATGGGGCTTCTAGAGGCATGAATTAGAGGCTCTTATTAAACGAATTATATAGTTGAAGCGCGCTTGTACTCTGCTCTTGTTTGATGAATTATCGGGTTAAAAGCTCTTGGTTAATGATTTATTAGATTAAAAGCTCCTATCGATCTGCGTTCCAAGTATTCCAGATTGATTTGTTAATTCGTATTTATTATCTTTAAGTGATTAGTAGATCTGATGGTCTAGAGGATGAATTTGCTATAAAAATGATAAATTAACGAATCTTATAACTCTTAAAAGCTATATTCTAATTAAAAAATTCATAGTCAAAGTAATTTTTAAACACCTTTAACATCTTTAAATTCACAAAGTCAATTTTAATAAGATAAAGTATTCGTGAAAGTAAGCACAGAATAACTTAGTAAAATTTCAATCTTTCAGAATTCTGATTATAGTAATATTCACTTCCTAAGAAGATCAGCGCAATCGTAAATTTCATTTCCGTTTATCCACATATCACACCCGTCTTTTACTCGGAGGGATCGCAGAAGGTTTCTTTCGATTAATCGTCTTGCCATCCCAATATAAAGTCTCATCCGACTTACCCGAAAAATCTTCGTGAATTTAAAATATTCTATAAATATGAAACCTTGAAGTTATCGAATTTTATTGCGGAATATTAAATACCGGTACTCGTCTCATTTCGGAGAATCTTCTTTTCGAGGTCGTGAGCTTATTATATTTGCATACGTTTGTAATTTCGAAATTTGTAACTAAAATTACGGAAATGCAACTGGAAAATCGTGCAAAAATATGCGTAAAGCTCGGACTTATTTATACAATTTACTTCAAAACGTATGTACCTACCCCTTCCTAAAAATGCAAATACAAATCCAAAAAGAAATAAATTTAACTTGTCCTATTATACGAATACAAACGCAACTCCAACTTTCGCAAGCTGCGCTCAGAATCTCAAAGCAGCCATTACATCCCGCTCACTTCGTCCCTCTCCACTGCGCAAAGAAGAACAAAGAAAAAGCCATTGGAAAATCCCCGCAATCCCTAAAATCGCAATCGATACTCACCCCCGCCGTTCTTCTGGGCGAGATAGGGGAAGCGCCAGACGTTGCCGAGGCCGACCGCGTAGCCGACGGTCGCCAGCAGGAAGGTCAGCTTGCTGTCCCAGTTCTCGCGCTCGTCCTCCCCGGCCTCGGGCCTGAATATCCCCTTGCCCTCGTTGCTGCCCAGCTTGCTGCCGCCGCCTCCGCCGCCTCCTCCACCGCCTCCAGGTGGACCGCTGCCGGCGCCGACGACGAGCGCCGCCACAGCTGACTCGCCGGCTGTCACCTTGCTCTGAACATCGAACGGCGACGGCTGAGTTGCGTGCGGATGACGAGAGCGAAGCGTGAAAAGCAAAGCCGCAGTGTGAGAGTGATGACCGGGGGTTGGGGTTTGTATTTTCTTTTTTTATGGGGAGAGAAGGGTGCGTCGTAATTGATAATGGGGGAGGAGTCGAGTGGTGTTGAGGAAGGAAAGTTTGACGGTCAGGGCGAATTTGGGAGGCGAGTTGGGTCTGTGTTGGCAGCAGCTGGCGCCGTGACTAATGATTTGTGATATTGATAGCCCGTTGTCTTGCGGGGGATGCGCGACCGCTGGGCTACGTGAGCTGAACATGAGTTTTTTTTCAGTTTGCCCCTTTTGGAGGGCTTTCCTAATGTTTTCAAAGTCATTCATTGTAAATTGAACTTAGAGCAGTACTTTATTTATATTTAAACAACATTTCAAAATAATTTTAAAAAAGTCGCTAATTTTTTTCGCTTTGAATATCGATAAAAAATAAAATTCTGAACTGTCGGCAATGCAGACTGTCGATAAAAGCGCGCGCATATGGCTTAGCAGTCGGTAAAGCAGAATCACAAGCTCACCTTCGTGTTGGGACTGGAGTCTTCGAACGCCGCGTTCGTGGCCCCGTAATTGGCAGTGACGTTGCTCTTGCGATTCTCGACGACCAGCCGGCCGCGCATCTCCTTCATCTCAAGCTTATCGACGCTCTTCTGGGGCTTGAGATCGCGCGAGCTCTGCCGGCGCACGAGGTGGGCTGTGTTCGCCATTCTGAGCCTCCTCGATTATCACACACGGGGACGCACCTCCTTAAACACTCCTCCTCCTCAAGAGGGGAAGGGGGGTCGAGGATCAAACGGGGATAGACGAGGTGGGCTCGCCTGATGACTCCATCCTGGGTGTCAAAAGAATTTTCATTAGATTATTCTTTGTTTTTTTTGATCTGGTATTATTAAAGAAACGTTAAAAAATGGATTTTCAGATTTTATTATGAGCATATAGTACATTCCTACTATTTCTCAGTTAGCAAATTCAAGAATGGATATAATATTCTTTAAATACTCTTCCCCTTTCGACATTTCGTAACTGGTAAATTATATGATTATTTGTAAACTTTTCCATTATTTCATTGGCTTCAAAATAGCTGTAAAATAACAAATAGTGGTGAGCAAAGTAGGATGTGAACTTTCGCAATTATGGTATCTCGAACGGAAATTCTTTTCTCAGTTTTCAATTAAGCTTTTAGTTCATAAAATTTTTCAAATTTTAAGTCTTCCGTTATTTTTTGAAACCTCCTAATTGATAGAAAACTTTAAAAATTAAAACATTTTACAAATTACAAAATACTGTTTATAAATTACGAAATTATTAAAAAGAAAGACACCAGAGGTCACCTTATTAAGTTTTTTTTAAAAATTAAAATTAAATTATACAAATTATATACTACTATATACTCTACTCATGCAACAAACGAATACAAGACAAATAAAAAATAAAAATAAAAACGAGAAATAAGAGAAATAATTTTTCAGGTTTCATTCACTCGTCATTCAAGAGGTGCAGTAAATGCCACTGGTAAGCAAGCTTAAGAGCTTGCTTATGTAAAGCGTAGTTGAGAAGCCAGCTTAGATATGAATCGACTCTTGTTAAACGTAATCACAACTTACTGGCCAAGACTCAACTAAATGCGTCTATTGTTACACGAAATTTGAATCCTGTATAATACAATAGAAATTTAGTAAGGGTAGAGAGTTGCCGAAGAGTCTTCGGAGAACATTGAGGAAGTGCATCAAGTCATATGTCTAACACTTTATAAGCACAATTCAATAATGCATTTTCAATTAGTCAAATCTTTTAATTACGGTAAAGTTGATGAATAAATTAATATTTATGATTTGATATTTTTACTAAACTTAAGTCAACGATGTTAAAAAAGGTTGAATATGATAAACATTACTTATAAAGTAATTAATTTCGTTTTAATGAAGAAAGTATGTAAATGCAAAAATAATGCTTCTCTATCAACGACATAAATTTAAGAAAGAAAGCCAATTTAAAAAATTACTGACACTTTTATTTATAACCCGTAATCGTCATACAACACCACAGAAATCTAATATCTTTTATACATTTCAAACATCCATTTACTCAATATTCAAAACCGTCCAAAAACATTTAAAAATCACAAAAACTCTGTACACACACTAAATTAAAATAACCTCCCCAAAACCAACATTTCCATTATTCCCCTTCTCCTAAAAAACACACCAAAATTGCCACGCAACCACTCGCACGCCTAAACCATCCAGCCGATTTGAACTGTCAATGTTAACAGTCCAAACTTCGCCTTCAATTTCGCCGGAGTTTTTAATAAAGAAAAGCTCGGCCACGGCGAAATTGAAAAACTATCTCGCCGAACGCAAAAAGACGAAAACAAAAAAAAAAGTACAGAGCGGAATATGCACCGACGCTCGAGTGGGCGGCGAGATGGAAATTAATGCGACGCGTTGGCGTGGAGAGGAGAGAAAAAGCCGAGCGATGTGTATGTATGTATATCGGACGGGAGGGAAAAAGGGGAACGACGATAATTTCGGTGGCGAGAGCGATGCAATTTTCTGCGGAGCTTTTCGAGTGGTTTGACGATTTTACGATTCGACTGTTTGGATCTTTGAATTGGGATGAGGTATTTTGCGATTTTGGAGTGGCGCGATGTTTGAGAATTTAGGGTTGATTGATGGGTTGTAAGTTTATGGTAGAAATTGTAAGCGTTGTTGATTGTAATACTAGTTATGTATTAAAATTTAAAATGATTTTAAAAGCTTTTGATAATATGCATTTCAGAATTACGGAAAAATTAAATTCTTTACAAAATAATAATAAATTCATATTTATTCAATTGATTATCTGCATAATTTTAACATTTATATTTACAACTTTTTGCTTACATATTTATGTATCCAATTAATGAATTTATATATTTATTATTGAGGCATTTGTACGCATATATCATTTATACAACTCATATTAATTCTATAAATACATGATAAAGAAAATAAATATCGAAAATCACACACTAAAACACCTCAAAGTCTTGCCTCGCAAAACGCCCCACTGAAATTTACAGTCCCTAGAACTCGAAATTCGAAAGCTCATAACTGATCATCGTTAGCGGTGAGTTAACTTTGTACACCTGACAGATAGATCAATAATCGGTATAGTTGAAGCGCGACTCTGCTGTAACGAGGCGGGCAAAGCGTCAAATTGATTCGGAATTGCTCACGGAATCCTTTGCGGGTACGTGCGGTGAGGGAAACGCCTGCGAAAATCGATCCTTCATTTTCGTAATAAGAGTATTGGAAGCACGCAATGGTCTTTTTAGAGGCTTAGCCGTTGTAAATGCATTTTAATTAAATTAAGACTTTTTAATATTTCTATTTTTAAGGATTGCAATATTGAAAATCTAATTTAGCTGATGAATGCACTTTGAAAATGTATTCAGTAGTTTTTGCGGGCTTGTCTTTATTTACCTTTTAGGATTTTTCGTGCCCCAATTTAATCTGTTTACCGACAAAAAATTTTGTTTTTACGCGTGAATTCGCATATTAAAAAGTTATTTTAAAAAAGTAATAAATATAAGTAATTATTAAATTAAAACAATTATACAGTTCAGTAATATTTAATATAATAAATTTCTTTAAAAAGAAACTTATTTTGTTACCAAAAATACGGAATAGCAATTAATTTACTATACGACTTGCAGTATGATTTTAATATTAAAAACCTACATAAAATTTATAATCATTAAAATACATTTTATTAATTATTACTGCCCCTATCCACGTTTTCCAACATCCCCATAAATTTACCTTCCAACCAACACAAATACATAATTAAAAAAGCTCCCCAACTATCCACCCAACTAAAACAAAATTACCCAAAAATAACCCAGCTCCCAAAACGCTCAACCAAATTCAATTCTCACCCACCCCCATAATCGCCCAGCCCACCAACCCATCCTCTTCCTTTTTCCCTCATCTCCCCGAGCCCTCATCACTATATCACCCCGCAGCACATCCGCAACTGAATCCAGCTACCCTACACACGCGCCTCTAACCAGCAACCACACCGCGACTATATATATATCGGCCCAGCCCCCTTTGTCAGCACTGGCTCAGCAGGCGAAATGTCGGCGCGGGGTATAGGATCGGGACTACATCGTCGCGCTTACAATGGTAACAATAACCTCCGCCCCAACCGGAATTCGAGTCACGCCCTGGCATATCAATTTCGTCCCCCCCCCCTGGAGGCTGGCTATATTGTAATTTTCGCCGTGCGGGATGGTATATAGTCGGAAGTATTTTTCCGTGACTGTAGTGAGCTCTCCTGGCTTTCCGGAGGATCTCCGGCGATTTTGACGCCGAGAGGAAGCGGCTTTTGTTTTCAATTTCGCCGTGAAATTTCGGGAGTCCCGGGGAGCGCGGTGACGTTTCTTAATTAGCTCGGGAGTTTCTCTTCGCTTAGTTTTGGGATGATGAATTCTGAGAGCCGGCTTGGCTGAGAGAGTTTATTTGATATTTTTAGTGGCTGCAGCGTTGGGAACAATTTGCTGCTTTGCTTGTCTGTCTATTACTTTTCTATTGTTTTAGCTTGAATTCTTGGAATAGTTGAGGTGCGATATTAGATTTATGAATAGATTACGGCAAAAGAAATATTTGTCGAGAATTAGCTGACAAAGCCAGCTGTTATTATTTTATTTATTCAAATTTTTAAGTTTCTCCTATACAAAGTTCTTTCGAAAAATTTGCTCAAATTTGAACTGACATTCATAAATAATATGGTTAACAAGTTAACTATTAAAGTGCAGCTTCGCTCATTGTTTCCTCAAGCAAAATTTAGGCAAAACCAATATAATTTAGCGAGAACGTAAACCATCTAATATTGATGTTAACCTTTAGAGGGCTGTAAATCCGCCATAGTAGCTCAACCCTTCATCGATACTTAACCCATGAATCTATACCCAGAGGATGTAAAGTACATTATTTAAACATTTTGTGAGAGTAATCAAACACCTTAAATCCCGCCATTATAGACGTTAAAACTAATACAGCCGTCAAAACATCGGCCTACAATAATTCACAAGGATATAGCGGTACACGCATTATCCGGCGAACAAAGTACCTTTGAGCAAGCTGGAACGGAGCTACATTGAAGCGTATCAGGAGCAATCTGTACTCACAGACCGACGTATGTTAATTATCCTGACTATTACCAACGCCGCCACGAGCGCATGTTAAAGTTATATGATGCCTGGCGCTTTGTTACCCTGAAAAGGGCCACTCGAAACGCCGACTGCAGCTGAGATAAGCATAAGGTCTGTTCGCTGTAACGAGCGTTATGGTTTCGTTTGTTTTTCAATTGTCAAGCGAACCTGTCTGTATACAGCTTCAATTGAAGTGTTCTTCAATTTAGAAGATCGATTGATTGTTACGTGTACCTGAAAAGGTTTCATATTTCTGTAAAAGGCGATGTTCAAGAAACTCAATTTCAACTTTCTCGACGATACTGCACGCGTAATAGTGACAAAGCACCTTTGGTTTCAATGTCGGCCTGAAAATTGAATTTCCGAAAGCAACGGAAAAACGTCGCTGAAAGACTTCAAATTGAAATTGTTAGTCCAGGCCATAAGCCCGTTAAACTGAAACACTCCACTTTAATATAAAGAGCGATAGCTCGGCCCTATCAGGGCAAAAATTAACTCCATTATTACATCCTTTCTTCAACGGCGAGGCAGTAAAAAAAGACGTAAGAAATTCGTATAGACCTAATAAACCATCAGTCGGCCCATAAACCACAAAGCCAACTACCCTCGCAGCCTGTTAAAATGAAAAAAAGCCTCGAACTCCCCAGGCGGGGCCTCGACCTTGAAAAAAAATCCAGCACGCTCTAAAAAATCGCGGCCTCCCCCATTCACGGAGATAAAAAGCGATTTCGTTCCGAGCCAGCGGGTCTACGTATACACACAGACACAGCTCGCGCTCCGTCATTAAATTCCAATTAAGCCAGCGTTCGCGCGCGATGCAAAAATTGAAATGGTAGAGATATTCGCCGGTTGTTCTACTTAGCGAGTCGGAAGTTTCGGGCTTTGGTTTTGTCTGTCTGGTTAGTCGTTGGTTTTTTTTCTGCTGAAGGCTGTAGCGAGGGTGGATATTTGGAGAGGCAAGTTTATTGTTGCGGGTGATTTAGTTAGTGTGTTTGTGTGAAGAAGCAGGAATGCGTGCAGGGTGAGGTTTTAAGTGTATTGTGATGGTATAAGAGATATTGGTGAAAAAGTTTCTCGGGATTTTCGTGTTTTATTGTGTGGGTGTAGCGTACGGTATTGAGGAACGGTAATCAATTGTGGTATGTAAAGGTTTGAATGTTCGGTATTTATTATTTGAAAGAAAGAGAGAGAGAAAGAATGTTTTATAGAGCTTTATAAAAGTTTATTAACTTTGCAACTTTAATTTTTATTTATTATTGATTTTTATACAACTTTTTTCTTAAGTTTTATAAAACTCTGTACGATCATTATTTTATAACTCTATCTTTATACCGGATGAAATTGGTCAGTAAAACAATAACAAAATTAATTGCCTTAGCTATTGATTGTAACTCTTGAGATTACAAAATGTTATAATTAAGCCAATTACTGTTATATTTATAGCAGCTAAATGAATCAGAGCGCCATATCACGATTTTTCAACAGTAAAAAAGCTACAGCAGTTACTTACGTGTATCTAATAACTCGTCAAAAAATACCTTTGAAATATCGATATCGAGTTATAAAACGAAATGATAGTCTGCACTGTACACTCAAACAATATTCATTTTGTTTAGATAAAATTGAAAAAAAAAATTAAAAAGTTTTAAACTTAAAAAAGTTTTTTATTAAATTTAGAATTTAATTTTTCTTTTCTGAGTTAAGAAAAAAAATCACTTCACACCGAAATAACAATATTATAATGACTTTACTATTCACTGCAGTTAACAAATAAATAACAATACAATTCAAAATATAATAATATAAAAACCAGCAGTACGCTTAAAGTATGTACCCTAGAATCCAACTCCCGAACCTAACACAATGCAATCGTCCTCGCCATTTTCCGGAATTCGCCGAGTAACGCCGTACAAAAGTGATTTCGCCATTGTTTCTCGAAATAAGAAAGGGCCGAGGCGCCGTGAAAGAATGAGCCGAGGCCCTAAAGTGCGAGGAGGACAAGAGCAGCTCTCGTTTAGCTTTTTCCGTAATTTCCGCTCGTTCTCCGCGCTCCAGAAGAACGGCTTTTTAACAGCGATTTCTAAGGGCCTCTGCACTTTCTAAAATAGTATTGTAAAAAATCGGATTACTTTTTGAGAAGGAAAGCGCCAAGTCAAAGAGGAAATTTTAAACGTTGCCGAATCAATTATGTTCTTACAACAATGGTAAAACCTTTTTTTCTCAGCTTTTTCTCAGATTTGTTCAGCGTTATTAATACGGTGCTATTAAAGTTAAATGTTTATTAATACGGTGCTATTAAAGTTAAATGTTATACGCAAATGAAGGTTTCAATTAGTTACACACAAAGATCATTATGATGTCACGCAACTTGAAAAAACTCAAATTTTGTATATAATTACTTTTTTTTGTCGCGGACAGTATTTACCACGGCAAACTAAATAAAATGGGTAAACCATTATCAATTTGTTATATCAAGATAACAGTTGTTTTTAAAACAGAGAACGGTTGATAAGATCTCATACTGTTTTATATTACTTATGACAATTATTATTTAACGGAATGTCTACTTTCAGTGAAAAGATGAATTAAATAATCTGATTTTATAATAAAGTGTAATCTATAATTAAATTGTTCAAGATATAACTTTTATCAGAAAAAGCGCATCAAAAGATTTAAGATGTGCACTGACTCAAATAGTCATTTGGTAATTAG
>JAPYZA010000769.1:0-31268 GCA_030522685.1 Eupelmus azureus | reverse complement strand
AAAAAAAAAAAAGGATTGAAGAGCGCTGCGGCAAGGTAGAGCTGCGGCGGACGATCGCGCGGCGCGCCGAGCAGCGACTACGGGCCAGCTACACTACTGCCGCGCGCTCTCGCTCGGTGTCTGTCTCTGTGTGTATGTGTGAGCACGGCGCAGAGCCGCCGCCGCCGCCGCTGCCAGAGTTCATTGATCAGGCGCGCTCGCTCGCTCGCAGGGGAAAAAACACACGCGCGCACCTCTCTTGCATACGTCACGGGAGAGATAAAGAGATTTTTTGTATGTACGTATATATATGTAGGTGTCCGGTGCGAGATATAGACAAAAACGATCTGGCTGGCATATACTTCCTGCTTTAGCCAGCGCGTGTGTTGCGTGCACTTACGTTATTGCACGTATATAGCTGCGTTCCTCGCTCCTCGCGTCTCGTAGTTGCAGGGAGAGCTGGAAGGCGCGCGCGGGCGGGGCGCGCTGCTCCTCTTCTATCTCTCTCTCTCTCGCCTCTATCTCGCTCTGTACGAGCGCACACACATATACAGCACACTTACGGATCGGCGCGCCGGATCGCGTGTACATACACTGGCATAGAGGCGATGCGTCGCCGAGACGCCGGGACGTGGAAATCGACTTCTGACGCGGCGAGTCGCTCACGGGCGCGCATAGCCGCGATGTGCACACGCACGCATATATACACAGCGAGAGATGTTGGAAAAGGAGCTGCCGCTGCTCTCTGCGCTCGAGATCTACTGTGCGCGCAGCGCATACAGACGTGCGCACGCGAGCTATACACACCTCCTCTCACGCGAGCGCGCGCTGCCGCTCTGATCAGAGTGTATGTGTATATGTAAGCGAACGGTGTGGATATAAAGGTGTAGGTATGTGTGTGTGTATTGTAGGCTCGGCTGTATCGCTCCCCTCTCGGAGCCGTCTTGCTTTCGCGCGCACGAATACATATCGTTGGGAAGCCGAGTGTAGGTATGTGTGAGTGTGCGAGAGAGCACAACGGGAGAGACTCCAGTGGAGCTCAAACTTTGGAAATCAGGTGCGTAGAGTTGGGCTTTTGGAGCCGAGGGACCGAGGATTTCTTTTTGCTTTCAGGGAGAGTATGTCGGAGCTGTACTACTGGTTTTGGAGCAGAGGTGGTGGTTTGTATGGGGAATACGGTGAATGTGGAGTGAAGCGGGGTGTATGTACTGTTGGCTTTTTATGAGGATGATGGAAAAGGGATTGGAGCTAATGCTTTAGTTTTGTTGTTGATTTGAGGTGTTTACTCCGAAAAGTTAATGCAATTTTTTAGGTGGAGAGTTTGGAATGAGTGAGTGCCAAAGTATACTTTTTATTGCATTCCCTCGGAGTTGGAAGTGCCTGTGCAAATCTCGAACTTTTTTCTCGGATGTAATGGTGAAATTTAAATTGAATTGGCTAGAATGAGAATTTGTTGGGAAAAACAATGAGAATTACTCTATGCGGGCTTAAAGGTTCTTGGACAGTAATTTTTAGTCGTTACTTTTTAGTCGATACTGTTTTAACAATGTAATTAACCGTGTTGAAGTTCTCAATTTTCATTCGAATTATTTTTAGATACATTGAAAACTTCATTACTTAAATCAGCAGAATGAGTAATTTTGTTACAATTCGCAGTTGATAATTTATAATTAATTTTTCAAATTCGCGCTTTTATTAAAAAGTAGCTAGCATCAACTTAATTAAAGTTTAAACATAATATCAACAATAACATTCTTTGTACAATACCCTTTTAATATTCTTTATCATTAACTACATTAAGAAAAACTTATTATTCTTCCACACTTAATACACTCTCATCTACAACCCATCCCCACCTCTCACTCATCAACTCCAATTCAAATCTCACCAGCCCGCCAAACTCTCCCAAGCACAGCAATACTCTAAAATTAAAATTATTTCCAGACTCTTCACCCTAAACCATCTCGTTCCCACCGCCAATCCATTATTTACTCTTCGGCCGCGCGCTCCCGGACTATATACACTCCGCTCAGGCCAACCATAGCCTACATAAACGCGCGTGCAGTGGAAAACGATAATCGCCAGCTGGAGAAGCGCCATAATAATTCATGTGCCGGGAGCGAGCGAGCGAGATATATATGTAGACGAAAGTCGAAAAGCTGCGCTGGCTCCGCGCACAGCGCAATATATAGTGCCGCTCTATTGCTCCGTCCTTTTCGCGCCCAGTGGCGCGCATCTTGCGCGCTTCCGCGAGCTGCAGGGGCGTAGGCGGTGGGACTGGAGCCCTGGGGTTTAGAGGGATTTTTCTTTAAGTTTGATGAGGTGGTTGAGGGATAATGGTGGAGGTGTTTTGTTGTTTTGTGGAGGATTTTCAGTTCGTTGAAAGAAACTGTCGTTTTCTTAAATTTAAAGATTACTTCAAATTAAAATAATAATTTATTTTACTGTATTAAAAGAATTTTTTTCTATCAAGTTTACACCCCAAACCTAAAAGTGCAAAATCTGGAAGTAAAAAGTTTAAAATCTACATTTTAATCTTAATAAAAGATAACACAAATACTATAATAATACTGCTAAAAGATTAAAACCTACATTTTTAACTTTTATAAAGATTTAAATGTAGATTTTAGACATTTTATTTTTAGATTTTGCACTTTTAAGTTAGGAGTGTAGATATAGTATCAAATTTTTAAATGGTTATTACGTAATTTAATTTTTGACATGCTTTCTACTTCAATAGAATAATTTTTACACAAAGATTATAATTTATACTTATATTAAAAATTTTATTAATATAATTAAATGCCGGTGTTTATATTATAATAAGAATATTATATTTATTACTTTTTGTCTTGGCTTGGTAAAGAACATCAAATATTTCGTTTTACTAAAAATTGTAAGCTTTCTTTAAATATTTTCAGTAAGCAAAACTTTAATATTATATTTAATCTTTTTAAAGAGAATAGAAATTGAAACCAATCAAGCTAAATTGTGCTTTTAGGAAAAATGCGGGGCTGTGAATATGACTTAATCCATATCCAAGCAATTTTCGATACTAACTACATATAGTGAAAAAAATGCATCAGAAAGAATAAAAGTCGAAAAGCGATTGATACATTTTATCTATCAAAGTTCATCGTTATAGCCTACGTTAAGATAAAATATGTATGGTGAATACTAAATGGCCACGAGAAAAATGAAAAATAAAAAATGAGCGGTAAAATTGAAGAATTAAAAATAATAGTGGACAATATCGTCATAACGTAGAAATGAAAAAAAGAAACATTTCTGTACACGAGTTTTTAGTTATCACAGACTTCGCAAGCGATGTGACCCAGAAATTTAAATAATAGGTGATTTACACAGCTGATATTTTCCAATCTAAAACTCATTGTCGGAAAAAGAAGATACGAAATAATCAAATAACATGTTACTCATAAAATTCATTTCCATAATATTTATTTATTATTGTTTCTTCGACGAAACATTCATTAAACAAATATATTTGAACGGTAGAATCGGATATGCAAATATTTGAAAAAATAAATATAATAGCAGTTATTTAGGCCTTTGAGATAGTCGATTATAGGATCGTGATTTGTCAATAACATCGTATAACAATTTATAAGATAATAACACATATCGGAAAAATGTTTCCACATCCATATTGCTTTTAATAAATTTTTTATAAGTATAGAATTTGTATATAATTTTAACTATAATGAATTATAATTAAATATAGCATCAACTCTAAGTAGCATCATCAAACGTATTATTCACTTTTCTTCCTACTATTCTACAGGCAAATCCAAAACTACTGTGTGAGAAATATTATTGTCCAAACAACAACAAATTCTCATTGAGTCGACAAGCCCGGAAACACGCGTATACCTACACTTCGCCGCTGTGCAAGTTCAGGGACCCAATAAAATGGCCTGCATAATACAGCGCACCGCGCTGCTAAACTGTGCCAAAAGTGTAATCCTTTCTGGCGTGCGTCTAGGGGAATTGGCAATTTTAAACATAATACTCGTCTTGGACGACTTCCAGTGCGCGATGATAAAAAAAAGAAACGTTGCATCTACTTGGATCTCGCGTGATTAATATAACGTAAATTTGTAGACGAAGCGAGCCTCCAGAATCAATCAGCAGACGAAGGACGTGGAGCTAGAATTAATTGACATGTAATGAACGGTATTGCTATTGTGCAATTTTAGAATTTGTAATAAAGTTTTGATTAGAGCTTGGGTAATCCCTGTGAATTTGTAAAGCTTTATAAATAGGTGTAAACAGGCCTGCTGAAATAAGGCGAAGACAATAAATTTTAATATTATTTATGTTTTAGCACTTTATTCTCGGGCGTTGAATGAAATAATAGTTTGTTTAAACTAGTTCTCACAAGTTTTTCTTCTAAATTTATAAAGCGAATGCGAATTTCGAATTATTACGAGTATGAATCGCGTGTCTCTGAATAATCACGACTTAATGAATAAGAGAGAACATTTCAAAGCTAATTCGAAATACGTTTTCAACTACAGTATTGTGTTCTCTTAAATAATGTTTGCAAAATTTCATTGAATTAAAATATTTTTCAACTAAAACAGTTATTTATCAAAAGATCTTTATTCTTGCTTATAAAATACTATTTGTTCAGAGGTCCCAGAACATTTTTCAAAATATTTGTAAATATTTTCCTATAAAATGAGTTGTGTAAGTGACTTTACAATGCAAGTGAAGTGGAAATAGCTTTAAGTAAAAAGTGTTGATAATAACACTAAAGATTCACATTTTTCATATTAAAAGGTTTTCTGAAACTTACGACATTTTTATTACTACAAACCCAGATAACGAATGTAAATTTATTGAATTTGATTATTTTTTAAGAGTAATCAATATCACGTAATAAAATTAAAATCGTGAAAAAATCGTCAGTAAAAAACTGCGCTATAAAAAATCTAAAATGGCTTAAAGTTATTTCCGATCAATCAACCATAGCCATTCCATCTTCAACATTTTTGCCTAATACAATCCGCTCCACTCAATCAACCGCACAACGCATCTCGCTCAACCTCCCTTAAACGAAACCAAATTTTTACCTCTCCTACCCCACCCACTTCACACACAACCACTCTAATCATCCAACTGGCACAGCAGGGCAACACCGCGCTTTACCCAGTGAGCCGGCGGCACCTCAGTATCCAAAAGAATGGAGAGTACATAATTGGTTGAGTGACCGGTGGTCTTGAGTGTGCCGAAACGCTCGGATGTGATGTAGAGGGGACAGTTGTAGCGGTCCCCAGGTTTTATGTCGGTACGTCGGGTCGGCTTCAGCCAGACCAGGGGCATCGGTTCGTGAAGTACTTTCGGTAGGGCCTCGGCGAGCTTCATTTTGTTGATGTCCCAGCGAGCACCGCTGAGGTATAGGCCGTATACATAGACACCGTCTTCAGGTGGTTTTTGCGAGTCGTAAAAGGGGAGGACCTAAGGAAGGGTGGTTAAGGTTTCCTTTAGAGATTTTGAGGTGGTATGTGCAATATTGGGGACGTAGTAATCAATTTTGATGGCAGGGAAAACTTTTTTTAAATAACTTCTTACTTTAGATAACTTAAAATAAACGATTTTATTCTTAATATTGAACAAATTTTATTAAAATACATAAAAATCGGCGATATTAAAAATAAAATCCATTTATACCACTCTAACCTCAAAATCATCACTTTGATCTGAGTTTTCGGCTCGCGTGGCATAAATTACAGTTCGACACTAGTGCGTAAGGTATATCCACATTCCGCACCCGGGTCGAAATGTACTATTATATGTTCAAAGTCACCCTGCCGTCTACATACAGCGCACCAATTTATATGTTCAAAGTCACCCTGCCGTCTACATACAGCGCACCAATTAACGGTACATTACAAGAAAGCATCCTTGCAATTCGATTTTGATTTTAAAGAAATTTCTTTTTCAAACATGAAGCTTTTTATTTTAAAAAGCAAGTTTAAAGGGTATATAACTGATTAAAAATAGTTAAAAGTGCCTCTATGGTAAATTGACTCTATTGTTATCAACTTAAAACAGAAAAAATTTCCAGAAAATTTTAGCTCTTATTTTTCATCCTTATTTCAATTTCGACCCGCTTTTAATTCAATAAAATTAATAAAAAAGGTAAGTTTTAAAAAAAATTTAATTAACTATGTTTTCCTATACAAAAAGAATCTTGAAAAATTCATTTAATTGTATTTTTGAACGCGGAATTGAAAATCTTATAAGAAAATTAACTGTTTTCAAAGATTAATTTTTATAGCCAGAAAACAGTACAGGACATAGCAAAATTTTTTTTTCTTTACATTGAAAACAATACTCTATCCCAAGTCAATTTTTGTAGAATCACTTGTCATTGCATACTCAACCAGCCATACCTATTTTCATCAATTGAAACCATACTGAAAATTACCTGAAAATCGAAATCGATAAGATCGATCGAGATCTTGTACTTCCTGGCAAAATTCTGCGTGGCACCGGTGAGGAAGGCATGGACGAAGGAAAATCCGGAAATCCAAAATACAGGCGGCTTGCCTTTCAGCATCCAATCCCGGAAAAAGGCGAGACGCTCGAGAAAATCGTTGACAAAGCTCGCCAGGGGTTTGAGACTTGGATAGGCGCTGGCCTGTCGCCACGAGGGAGGAATCTTACCGCTGAGCATGTGAGCTGCCAGAGTCTGCCAGACAGATAGTTTATGATTAAAGCTAGCGTTTACGGGTTTCGCCAGTTTTATTGCCCCGACGGATTGCTTTTTATTTGGCTTTGCAGATTTTTATCGCTTTTCGATTTTGTATTTTGCGATTGAAAGTTTTATTAGGTTGAGTGCTATAGTGCAAATATTTGGGGATTATAAAAGTGGTGGAATCTGTTGAAGTTACGGAAAAAATGAAATTGTAATGTCGCACCTAAATATAGATAAATTAATAAAGGCATCTTAACATAGGCTATAGCTAAATTGCCTAACTGTATGTAAATACTCCCGATACAGGTAAGATGTAACAAAATTCTAAACCGGAACCTCTCTAATTTTCCACTCGACCGATCTTAAAACCCCCCAATCAACACACAACCTCCTTATCCTCATTCCAAACCGCACAAATAACATGAAACTATCCAAACCACACATTAGAAGCAAACTTAAAGCTATCACCTCAAGATCAGGCGTCATGACAATCATGCCCTTGACCGCCATCTCCAGCATCACCATGGAGGATCTCATCTCTCTCAAGAGTACGTTAAACCTCTCCATTTCTTGAATGAGCACGGTGTTCATGGACTCGGAGTAAGAGGCCGGGTGAAGCTTTTGAGCCTCCTCGATGTCGAAGGGCTCCGGCAGCCGATCGTATATATCGGCTTTCATGCTCAGAAGTATCTCGTCCTGCTTCGACGCGTCGCCTATTGTCGCGCCGCCCTGTGACCGTATTTCGTCTTTGAGTTTACGTAATCGGTGTAGGTTTGGTGGTTTGATAATTGTGAGAGTTATTTTTAGAAGGGCTTTTTTAAAAGTGATCGATGTTCGATTTTCGTGGGTGTGTCTAAAAGTTTTTTACACTGTTGAATTTTATATATAGGATGAGTTTTCTCGATAAAAAAAAGATAATTGAATATATTGAATTCTTTCAGACCATTTATCCATTACAATCGATATTATAAAAGTAGAAACTTGTTGATGTTTTTAAAAATTATAAATCCAATTGCAATACTATAATAGAAAATTTACCTTTAAAAAAATTATCCATCAGCAATCGTTTCGTAACACTCAAAAGAATTTCTAAATTAATATAATTGGCAAATTCTAATAAATCATATCATCCAAAAAAACAAGTATCCGCACTGAAAATTACGATTTCAGAAAACAAAACAAAATCTAAAAAACGCACATGAAAAAGAAACCCGTATCACAGCCAGACATTTTTCCTATCAGTCATAAACAGTAGCTCGTTCAACTGAGCCAACCTCGGGCCTATATATAAACACCCCCTGACGTACCTGGAGGCTGGCAAGCGAATCGAAGAAGATCTTGGATATGTCGAGGTCGCGCGTGATGCCTGCATTCATGTTCAGACCAAGCACCTCGGGCGACGGCTGCATTGGGATCGATTCTATCTGCTTTATGTAATCGTGGTACTCGAATCTGCAAGCCGAAACAACGAATTTTCGCTTCGTCAGTTTGGTGACGTATTTTTGTTAGGTACGCTCGGTTAGATAAAAAAGAATAATTTGTTTGATTGATGTTTTTGTGATGTTTGTTTGGAATACTTTTGCGGATGGATTTTAGAATTGGTATGAAATGAAATAAAATTATTTACGGTTGCTGTTTTTTTAGCATTGAAAGTCGATGCTGGAAATAAAGGTATTGTTCAGTAGTCGTTACAGGAAAATTGTAACAATTTGCATTTTAAATGAGAAAAATATGTTTTATAAATATTTTTGTAATTACTGTTCTATATTTCAATCGAAACAACTTTTTCATTCTATCTCTAGAGTTATTTTATTTACAATCAATTTTGTTTCTAAAAGTAAAAAAAAAATTAATTGTTGTTTAAAACGGGAATACAGCTTTTAAAGAAGTAAATTGAATAAATCTCATATTTATATACAATAACACACAATTACGTTGATATCGAATGAAAAAGAAACGGTTTTCGTAAAAATTATTACATTTTCTACTAACGATTTCGAAGTAAAAGAAAAATTACTGTTTTATATTCTGCTAGAACTATGTCTTACTAAAAAGAACATCCCTTATTAGAAAAAATATAGTCAGTTTTATATCGTTTTTCTTCCTGTAAAAAAGAAGCCAATATTTCATGTTTATACGAGTGATGACCTATTTTCATGCTTTATTTCAATACACTTTTAAAAACGCAAACCTTTAAGAAATAGCATTAATACAAAGTTATTAAATAAACCTCAAATTATTCTATTATATTAAAATAAATATATACGAAAATAAACTCATACCTGATGAAATTTATATACTTTTACCTTTATACAGCAAACAGTAATTGTATTTTTGCTAAAATCGAACCCAAATTTTAATTTGGCAATATCTACCCTACCCAAAGTATTATCAAAACTAAAAATCAGACGTCACCATTAACCTTTAACAATTATCGTTCCGACAAACCGAAATTTCCACCCCAAAACTTCCCGAAAAAAATAATACCATTAAACAAAAATTCTCACTTTTTAGGCAACGTGTATTCCTTTCCGCTGCCTGAAAACGAGTAGTCCGGATTCGTAATGACATTCTCATTGTAAAAGTCGAGCAGGATCGTGTTGAGGCATCGACGATCGCGGTCGTCGGTCACTCGGCCCCCGTAATTGCATTCCCCGGTCAGGTACAGGATCGCCTTAAAGGGAACGTCGTCGTAATCGTTGATGAAGATCTGTAGCTGCTGGGCTGATATCTGGAAGTCCGACTCGTTGAAGCCTGAGGGATTGAGTGAACGATTGTTATTGTTGACTGATTTGATGGGTAAGAGAGGTTTCCGCGAGTTAAGAAGTTTTTTGGTGGTTGGTTTTAAAAATGTTATGTTGTGATTGTGAGATTTTTTTATGTGAAATTTAATGAAATCTGTTGTAATGGAATATGTTAATTTCTATTATATTATTGTAGTAGATTGATGTATAATAAGTAAAATGAATAATTAGAAAATGTAATTTTTCTATGTAAACGTACAGAATTACTAAAATTTCCAATTTTAAGAAATAAAATGAAGTTTCAAAAAATGTTTATTTTCCTGCATATTTTAAAAATACTTTAATATTCACTCAGGGCCCTGCTAGTCATAAAATAGGTAGTTCAAGATGTGTCTTTTACCTATATACAACCTTCTACATTTACATAGTACTGTTTTAAAGAATATTTTAAACATATTCGTTTTTTATATGGACACTAAAGTTAAACAAGAAAAAGCTTTTTCTATCTCGAGGTGCCTTGCAAGTTCAGCTTAAAGAAAAACGTATATAGCTGAGCCGGAATCGATTTCAAAGCTAAGGATTTACCTTTTTCCAGCTGTAAAAAAGAACTTTCGAAAAAGTGATTTTTCACTGTAGGATTTGTCAAATTTATTCTTTCTATTATTTTTTAAGAAAAAAAAATCTTAAAACAATGTTGCTAAATATTTATAAATTTCACTATAGAAAACTCATTTAGTATTTCTTTAAAATAATAATTATAAGTTACGACACGGAGTAGTAAAATAAAGTAAATATTTTCTTATTATTTTTGTATCAAAACTTATTAATAACCATATCGAATATTCCATCCTTGTGCTCCATAATTTCTTCTTTCCTGGATAACAGCATGGAAGAAACAAAGTCCATAAAGCAATTTTGTAAATTGTCGCTCCTTTCCAGGACATCCGGTGAAAAACTCTGGATCCTTTACTGGCTCCGACATGTACGATCTCATGAGATTCTGACGAAGGCCACTTGGCGGCTCGTTTGTCATCTTAATGTAAAATTTTTCTATATTTCATATATTATATAATTTTTTCATTATTACTCTATAATATTATATCATGTTTTCATTTTTTGAATAATAAAGGTAATTACTTCAAAATAGATAACGAAATACTAATTGAAATTATCATTATTTTATTTACAGACTCATTATACAAGACATACTCCCAAAAATAATGTGCCCATTGAAAAAGCCACAAAATCAGATCGCCAAATTTTTTATAAGCCTTCTGAGTCATCATTGTTTAATCTAATTATATAATTAACCTTCACGTACCTTCTATTCTAGTAAAACTCCAAGTGATATTTTTATCTTATATACTGTTGCAGTTTTTAAATAACCTACTTGAGCTTATAAAACTTAATTCAAGTTTTATTATATGAAAATCAGAAAATTAAATTCATCATTTATGAATTATTGATATATTCATATTAAACGAAAAATTATAATAGTAAAAGAAGTAATTGTACGAATCACTAACTTCGACCTTAGATTACCGTACACATTAAAATAAACTTGACACATTGTTTTTTCAGCCTACTCTACAATAAATCGATCGACGAACGACCGCAAAAAACCATACCTTGACACCATTCTGCAAAACAGCAATGGGAAACTTGTCCGACGGATAGCTGGTGAGCCAGAGCCTGAAATTAATCGACGTGTTCGTCATATCCAGACTCTCGCAGATCTTCTCCAGCTCGGACATCCATGACACGGCCAGATGGCAATTCTGAAGGCAGACCCAGCAACCATCCTCTTGGGCCGTTTTGATCAGACCCTGTGCTATCGGGCCCTGACCTTGACCCAGTGATATCGAGAAGAAGCGATGGGAATAGTCGGACTGTTCGGCGAATTTGGTGAGGGCGCCCATGGGATCGGAGCCAGGTGAGAGTATGAAAATTAAGGGGATCAGACAGTTTGCGTCGCCGAAGGAGCGCGCGATGTCGAAAGCTGGCGGCGTCACGAAACGCGCGCCCATCGATTTTCGCACGTACTGCAGCACCTGTTGGAAAGTGAATTATGGGAATGTTTTATTGAGTATTAGTAGTGGTATTAAGAAATAAAGATTTACAATAAATAAATGTAATTGTAAGTAAATAATAACATTCAAAAACATCGTTATTTTTATTTAATATGAATCTTAAATATAGAAAAAAAAGGGTAGCAAATACAAACAGGGACAAACGTCGATTACCTTTTTTACATACATAAATACGTTATACAAAATTCATAATTTTTCACATCTTATTAATGAATCTTATCGAAGTTTTCTTTACATAAAATACCCAAAATCAATCTTTAATTGAATTTAGTTCATACTCCTGAAAGTTCTTGACTTTATAAAGCCTTATTAAGATAATTTAAGCAGTTAGTCAGGTGCAAGTTATATTCTAATTAGAACTTAATGGAATTTCAATCATGAATTTCAATAGCTTATAAGCCTAAGTAATTAAATTTTTACGTGGGTACAAATCTCAACTTAAGACAAATTTTCAAACATTATTATCGAAATTAAATTTTTATATTTGAATGCAGGAATAACTTAATTTATTTTGAAAAAACCTATAAAATAAAAAAAGTATATTTTGAATTTTTGTAGATAATTTAATATGGAAATTTAAAATGCCATAATAATTTCAACATATTTAATCATCGAAGATATTTCTAAACTTAATTTTGTATTAATATCCTATATGATTATCCTTATAAAATTTTTATTTTCACTGACAAACTATAATATACACATAATTTACCTAACGCAATAAATTACAAAAAAATAATTTTCCTTTTCATTTAACAACTATACAATCCTCTCACCTTAGGAATGACCTTATCAGGCCTAATCATCCTCATAACGATCAGCTTCTCGAAATCGGACAGTTGATGCTCCCAAGGGTCAGCTAGCTGGGCCTCCTCTGGATGAGGCGAGTCGTAGAAGGCCTTCCACCTTTCGAGTCCCGCGCCATTAAAATCATCCTTGAAATGTTCGAATGCCTGCAGGTTGGCCGAACGTTTGATCTCCTCCCAGGCCTTGTCGGCAAGCCAATCGGGTGCGGGATTTGGCTCTGAGCTTGCGTGTAACACCAGACCGCCCGATAGGAAGAAGCCCATTTCGTCGCGGGATAGAAGATGGTTCGCCATTTGGATTGTGGTACAGAGGATGAAGGAGTAGAGGACCTGAATTGGTGGGGTAGCTGTTTTAGTGATTTGTGGGAAGGGCTGTAAGATTGAGACTGGGATATTAAGATGGACGGATGCTCATCATATTAATGATGTGACAGCTTTTTTGAAATACTCTTTAAAAATCTTGCAGTCAGCTTTAGCTGTAATAATTGTTAATAGTTAATTAATTAATTATTAATTTTTTTTTTTAATTTAATTGATGCAGTTTGGAATAAAATCAAATATGTAATATGATGAATTATTGCATAGTTACAGTAAAGACTTGTTAAATGTTAATTATAAAAACTAAATATTTAACAAATTTCATTATCTCCAACCTTTACTAAGAAAGATGGTAAATTGCAATTAGATGATTATCTTTCCTTAAAACTATTTAAATGTCACTACAACAAAAATAAATAAAAAGTATACTCAAAAAGACAATTGAACCAGAGCTCTTCCTTACCCAACCTTCTCAAAAATCTCGAATCAGCAGCATCCGTCCCAACAAAAATCATTTATCTCTCCACCCGTTAAAAATCACTTTATGACTCCCGCAAAATCGCTGCCCCACGGCGTTCATCAATAACCCAACTAAAACTCGCCTTATCCTTCTCGAAGAGCGAGCGACAGACGTTCTGATAAAGGTTATAAGTGAAGGTCTCCCTGAGGAAGCCAAGCCGGCGTTCCAGCACGTTGCTCTTGTTGGCAGTCTCGATCGACACGACGTAAAGATTGATGAACCAGACGAGCGAGTACTGGTACATGGGGTCGATGCTGGGGAG
Organism: Eupelmus azureus; assembly: GCA_030522685.1. Taxonomy (NCBI): domain Eukaryota; kingdom Metazoa; phylum Arthropoda; class Insecta; order Hymenoptera; family Eupelmidae; genus Eupelmus; species Eupelmus azureus. The sequence continues at coordinate 17,825 of JAPYZA010000769.1, read as the reverse complement.
GTCTGTCACTGTGTAATAAAGCGCAGCGCTGTGCTTAGCGATGGGCTTGTAGCTTTGCCGGAATGCCTCGATTTTTATTTCCGTTTCTTTGGCGGCTTCTTGCTTGCGCTGGATGTCGATTGAGAGGGTTTTGGAAGAGTCCAGGATCTCGATGGCTTCCTCGTCCTCGAGGATGCTGGCGCCCGCTGTGGATAGGATGCCGAGGATGTCGTCTTCAACCTGGTAGAAACTTTGTTAGTTTGTAAGGTGAGTGATAATTGTTTCAATTGATAGTTGTTGAAATTCACTTTTGGATGAATTTTGGGAAATACGCATTACAAATATTTAAAAATTAATACTAAGAATAATTTTTTGTATACATAAATTCTTGAAATGTATACAATTCATTAAAATTTAAATTAAATTCTTAAAATATATTCTCTTTATGTACCTAGAATAAAAAAAAAAAAAAAATCTTAAGAAAATCTCAAAAAAATTTTGTAAAAGTGAATTAGATTTCGAATATATCTCTTTCTTTTACTGTATAATATTCAGTGTGAGAATTAGAACCTGTTTCAGAGCTTTCTTATTCGCTGCACTTTGAACAATTAGATATTCGCGCTTCTCTTGCAGATCCGGCCGTTCCTTTGCCACTACGATACCCAGCAGCTGATCCTCTAGACCCTCGATCGTGAGGGCAAAATTGATCAAAGTCACTTTGTTAAACACTTCAGGTAAATAATGAGGATTGCGAAGCTTTGTCGTTATGTATAAACGGAAATCCAAATTGTAAGGCACGGACTTTTCTCCTAATGTAATATACCAGAGGCCGGCCACTTTGTAGATGTTTTTTGCCAGAATTGGATCCAAAGGCGCGTCTAATTCTTCTCCTACGTTTTCTATCAGAACTGGTTTTCCTGTAATGAGTTAAAAACATGGATGTCAAGAATCATAAATTTTATCGTAAAAAAAATCCTCCAAAATCAATAGCAAACTTCAAAAACTCACCGAACTCAACGCAATGCTCAACGGAGTTCATATAAGTAGAATCCGTCAGCTTGACAATCTCCAATTCATTCAGCTTCTCCATACTACGAATCCACTTATTCGCTTGACTCTGCGGATCAATAAACAAACTCCACCTCTTAGTATTATCCATAATAATAGCATTCTCAGTGGAAAAAGCGTCGCGCGGCAGGCCGTAAATATTCCAGGAGTTAATCTTGATTTCAGAACCGAGGACCCCGACGAAGCTGTAATCCACGCTGCGCGGTATATTTAACCGTCCGACGTACTCTGTCCATTTAGAGATGCTCTCGATGCGGTAGGGGCTGGTGTAAGGTCCGAGGTAGGCGATCATACCGCAGGAGATGAGCACGTCGCCGGGCAGTGCTTCGTAGGCGCGCTGCAGATTCTCGGCGCAGCTGATCCAGCGGTTCTTCTCGCCACCTAGGCCACTGGGAGGTGAAATTAGGAATGAGAAATTAGGGATGGTATAAAGTGATATTTATGATTTATTCAGGATTTTGAGAGCTTTGAAGAATAAAAGGGTAATTTGTAAATTACAAGAAGTTGGTGATTTTGAACAGATGGAAGTGCGATCTAATTTAAAGTTTTTTCCAGAATCACGCTGCTGCTCTATATTATTTGTAAGTATTATTAAAGTTTTTATAAATTTCTCTGGAAGTAGGCCAACGGTTATTGGAAATATAGAAAAACTTAATAAATTTTACAGAATCTTTTTACAAATCTTTTTTTAATAAGTGAGAGAAAGTAGAGCAAATCTGATTTAATTAATATATTTCTTCTTTGTAGTATTTATTTTATACTTCTACGAAGTTAATTGTAAATATTAACGTAGTTAAATATTGATTGCAATCTCAAGCATAGTAGCCAATCACAAAAATGTTGCCAATTTCTCATATTTCAGTATAATAAATATTCAAATTTGATATACATAAAAAAAATTAATTCTAAATTTAAGCCTTACGTAATATATTCAAAGTGAAATTATGTTAATTACACATAAATAAAAAATAATATGACAATTCTAATTTACTGAACGCAAATCGCAATGGATTAAAATATCTCAAGCTTAAAGACAACCACTTCTTAAAATTATTCAATATTCCGCACGCCCCAAAGATATTAAAATAAAACAGTAAGCCGGACAAGAAAAGCGACTTCTTCATCCTCGACCTTTACCTTATCAGCTTCTCCGCCCGAATTAGCTTGTTCTTGCAGAGCGTCACCTGGTTTTCCAGATCGATTTTCTTCTCGACGGTGGCCGTGAGCTGCTTGTTCAGCCTATCCAGCTTGTCGTTAAGGTCTTGGAGCATTTGTCGTTTCTGCTTCAGGAAGTTCATCGTCTCCTCGAACGTGCGCTCAGCCTCCGCCAGTTTCGCCTTCTTTGGTTTGACGATCTTGACCACACGGTCGTACAATACCATTGCTCTCACCCACTTACACAGACCTTCGGCGGCTTGAGAGGCTTTTGCCACTTTCGACGGTTCGAAGTTCTTGTCCGCCATGTAGACTTTTTGAATGACCTAAAAATGAATAAGTGAAAATTAGAATTTTCATATTAACATTGTCAAAAATAAGTTTAATAATCAGTAATTTTTAAATAACTAAAAAAACTTATATACATTTTTGTAAAAAATTATTTTATTCGTTCTTATAAAATTTCATTCAATTTTTAATGAATAAAGTTTTAAAAATAAAAATTATTAATATAAATTACTAGCATAAAAATTATGATGGGAAATTTTACCTGCATTGTGCTAGTAGGAATGTTATCCTTATCGTAGTCTCGTAAGTAATCAAGAAACTTGATATCGCTAAGAATGCGTTTACTCGGACTCCAGTAGTCTAAAATTTTTTTACCCGTTGTTGGATCATTAACTCGATCAGGAGATACGTTTAACATTACACAAACTGCTGCCATTACTAGTTTTACGCCTTCTGGTGGATTTTTCATAGATTTTACCAAAGTAATGTCGGCTGGTTTCAATGTATTCAAGGCAGCTATAATTTTAATTTACACAATTATTGATTTATTCAGAATTATCAAAAGCGAATGATTTATTGACTATGCAATAAAATTATTTTAAGTTAACATTAAAAAGATGCATTGTTTTAATAAATATTTAAAAAGTTTATTACAATATTTTTCATTATTAAAACCAATGTCAAAGAGCGTTGGTAAAATATGTTAAATTTTTAAAGTTATGTAGGGAAACCATAATCAATTTATGAAGTTGTAAGACATTATTTTTTTATTGTAAAATTACCAAGTACTTTGATTAGCAAATATAGCATCTATATTTAATTTCTTAAACTATTTAGCTATTAACTTACCAATAGCTTCTTCAAGTACAGGTAAAGCTTCAGCTAGATCAGCTTCGCACTCTGCTTTTAAAGCTCCAGCTACTTCAGCCTGTTCATTGGCAGCATCTTCTTCCTGTTTTACAACCCTTGTTGCATTAGCAACCGTTATATTTTCGCTTTCGATCTTTTTCATTGTTTCTGCCGTTAATTTAGCCGATTTTTGAAGTTCAGGTTGCAGTGCTGTGAGAGTGTATTTCATTGTTTCCACTTGTTGAGCAGCAAATTCCAGCTTATCAAGACCGCCAATATACCGATCTCTGAAAGTATAAAAAAAAGAAAAAATGAAAACAGTTATAGATTTTAAGCCATAATAATTATTGTAATTACCTAGCAAGTAAAGTTTCTTCTTGTTTTTCTTTCATAAGTATTCCAAAAGCTCGAATCAAATCCAAAAACGCTGCAGAAGTTACATACGTTTTTCTTCCCTCCGTTTGATAAAATCTTTCACTTATTTCTTTGGCACAACTATGAAAATACTTGCAGGCAACTACCGAGTTTACCTTCACATCATCGGCAACATCAATATCGGTCGTACTTCGAAGTGCAACCTGTTCCAGAGCATCCTCTGGCCAAATCTGGAACCAGTCTATTGTGGTCGAATTGACCATGCTAGGATACATTCTTAGACGTGTTCTAAAGGATTCTCCGATAGGACTGAAGCACAACATTATATGCAACTTTTCTTTACACCGGTTGACAAAGAAACTGAGAATAGATAGCACCGAGATATCTAAATTTCTGTTACCGCCTTGAGCAGCTAATCTCGTCATCTCCACAATTTCTTGTTTCTCTTCAATATTGAATAAATTTGGAACTTCACCAGAATTCAGTAATCCGTCGATATCACCCAAGAAAGCTTCTTCCTTTATCTGACCTTCGGTGAACAGAAAAACTATGTCTTTTCCCCCTCCAGCAGTTTTCAAAACTTTCTTTATATCATCTCTCCATTCATTCATTCCATAGGCACTGCCGATTTCTGGTTGAAATAGACTACAGTTTGCCATTCCTGAAGCAAGTTTAGTTAATGATTGTCTTCCAGATCCACCAACTCCAACCATTAAGAGACTTCCACATGGAATTGCTAGAATCCTACATATTTTCGCGAGGTGCTCGAGGGCATAACGAAACAGAACAATGTCCATTTTATTTTTATGAGTGGAGTTGTATTCCTCGAGACAAGTATAAGCGATTTTACGATATTCATCTATGGAAGTTATTTCTTCGTATTTTCGATCTTCGCCAAGTGCATCCAAATCCATAAAATTGCCGAAAATCAGGTGTTGAAGACTATCTTCCGTAAGTTTTCCATCATATCTTGGTAAATCTTCAAAAATACTGTCAAAAGATTCTTTTAAAACTTTGTCAACAATTTCTTTTATACGAGTAAAAAGCCAATGAGCATCAAGCGAATCAATCAGTCGATCTCCAAAAACTCGTAAAACTTCATGTGTCCAAAGACGAACGAATTTGTCTTTCGTTTCAGCTGATTCTTTTCTAATCATAGCACATCCAGTGATGACACGTGCGAAATCGCGAAGATTAAAAAGATAATGTGATTTGGCTGGTGTAGGTCGAAGCTCAGATCTCGCTCCTTCAAAAATAGCCATAGTTGCACTGACAAGCGAATTAACAGTCCCTACAATATCTGATGCAAAACCTTTTCTTTTTAACCCTACGAGAGCTACATTACTAAATATCCGACTAATACTATCGTGTGAAAATTCAGAAATTTCATAAAGATTAAAGTGTCTTAAAAATCTTTGATAAATCTCCTGTCTACTGCCACCTGGAGGTGCCATAGCGCAGATAAATATTATGTCATATACTCTGACGACTTCTGGCTCCTTTAAATCATACCAAACCTCGTGATCGAAAAACTGACGCAGTAATTCAATAGCTGGTTGAGCACCGTAAACCTCCTTTGCTGGCATATTTACATCATCAATGAAGCAAAGACATTCAGTACCCTTCAACGGACCATAATGCCCTTTTCTCCGTTTATATAATCTCGATATCACGAGATCCTGTGTTTGTGCAGCTGTAGTTCTCGCCGTAAATGTAATGAAAACTGGTAAATATTCTTCATTGCTTAGTTTGTTCATCATCAAATCTTGAATATAAAAGCTTTTACCAGTACCAGTCCTACCAAAAAGCAGAAATTTCTTTCTATGTTTAATGTGACGTTGGAAAATAGCTTGATATTTTAACGTATCTATCGTAGGTACCATCATTTGTCCTATACTTTGAGTTTCCACAATAGGTTCCGTTTTTAGAACATCACCGAAAAATTTCCACGTACCCTTACCTTTAAAAATATAAAAGTTATCATGAATGAGGCCATTAGGTTCGGCAATCGTTTCATCCAATTCACTTGGAAGCGGATAATCTGGATTTTGATCTGTCCATATCTTAATAAGAAATTCATTAAACTTTTCTCGAGAGTCAACATCTAATGTTCCTCCTAAACCCCAAACGAGGCCCATTAAAACTGACGCTTGAAGCCAATAGTTAATATATTGATCAAAATCTATGGCGGAATTTTCTTCAGCAGCATCATCCATGAACATTTCAATCAAATTTAAAGTTGACGTAATCTGATTTATTTGGCCAGCATGTAAAGTCATTGTACACCTTTTTCTTGTAAATTCCAAAGAAATGTCAAAAAACAAATCGATTAAGATATTAAGATAGTCTTCATGATTTTCCCTCCAGGCTGGATTACAGTTAGAAACCCATGATTTTACAATTGGCCTCCAACCAAGAACGTGTGGTTCGATGTAAATCATACCACAACGAGAAACTGTTGCCGGAGAAGCTTGTTTAAGATCCATCACCTCGAAAATCATTGACATGACATTTGTCATCTGCATTACTTCTCCGGATGTCAAACACAACTTCTTATTGTCATCCAAGACAGTATTCAAATTTTCAATCCAAACTGCATCTACTGGACCATCGAATATCAACCATTTTCTGTCTGGTGTATCTTCTGTACAGAATTTTCGGAAAGCAACAGCAGCTACTCCATCGGTCCATTCAGATGATACAGGATCGAACTGACCGTATAGCTGACCCATAGTGATTGACTTGGGATTAATAGTTGTAAATTTTGTTATAGCTCCGTTTTCTTCTCTCCATTCGTACATCAAAGTCAAAGCATCTGCTAGGACATGCAAAACTGTGGTTTTGCCTAGAAAATTTTTATATTAGTCTTTCTCCACAAAATAATTTTAAAAACTCAAATGTAAAAATTACCTCCACAAGGATCACCGACAAGCATGAAACCATGTCTCACAAGCATCATCTCGTACGTTTGTATAATCTTCAATAAGAAACCATCAGTGGTCTGAAGGTTCCTTTTCTTAGCAACTGCATTAACGGCTCGTAGAAGTACATCATAGCTGGGCGAAGGTAAAACGATACCAGGAAACAAATCAGATATGATTCCCTGAAACAATGGAACATCATACGCAAGAAACTTAGGCAAATTAACGTCAACAATCGAGCGCAGCATGAGAATTGTTTCATTTCCATCTGGGAAACGCAATTTCATGTTTTGAGCAGCAGTTAAAACCGTCTTGACCGCTCGCATTCCGTAATCGTAATGAGACTGAGAAGACAGTTGTTCTGAACAAAGCTTGTATGTTGTAACGATTTTCACAGCAAGCACACGAGCCTCAGCGAAACCCGAAGAATAGAGAAAGATTTCACCGATCAAGGCGTAGTCGGGCACCATCATGGCTACTGTGCGAAACAGGACTTTAAGATTGTCAGGAAGCTCGGAACGTCCAGCGTAGCCCGGGTTCATGGTAATGCAGACATAAACTGCTGGATTGAGTCTTAATTCTGTGCCCTTGTAAATATGCAATATTTGTTTATTTAAAATTAATTTTTTATGAAAGTAAAATCTATTTTCCGAGAAATTGATTTTAAATGAAACTTTAAAATTAATTAATTATGGTAATAAATAAATTTCTAAAAAATTTGTTAACATACTTCAAACATAAACGTCTCAAGATTGCCGCGCACAGCTTGAACAATGCAAAGTATCTGTTGAGCAACGACGGACAATACTTCAAGTTCAATTCGATTGAACTCGTCAAAGCAGGCCCAGGCACCACATGAAGCCAAGCCTTTGAAGAATTTACCCATATTTTTATAATCTAAGCCATCGGAACAATTGAAAACCACACACTGTACGGCCAAAGCTCGAGCTAAATCTTTGGTAGTTTCAGTTTTGCCGGTTCCTGCCGGCCCTTCAGGAGCTCCATTTAAATGCAGCGAATAAGCTCCAATCAACGTTCGGTAACACCTATCGAGAAAAAAAATGTTATAATTTTAAATTTAAGTTTTAATTTTTGATTTGTTTATTTTCAATACAAGAATATTCTTATTATTCATTTAAAAAACAAAAAATTTTTCAAAAGAATTTTTTAATGCTTTTAGTAAATTTTGTAAAAATAAACGTTTCAATATAAACTTTTTTGAAAATAAAATTTGTATAAACGGCAATTTCCATTTTCAATAAAAATAAAAAATTTAATTACAATTTTTCAACTTTAAGTATAAACTAAACGAACAAAATCCCACTGCTTCGCGGCAACGTGCATAGAAACATTGATTTTTAAATCCAATGAAAATTGAATCCAAGTAAACATGTTTTACTACCTGCTATTCAGTTCAAATTTTATAGTCGCAATAAACCATCTCCACCCAAATGAAAAACTAAATTAAATAGCATAAAGAATCTCATTCGATACACTATCAGCTGTTCAAACTATAACGCTGCACTTATTCGATTAAAATAAAAACCTGTCTGTTAACGGTGTTATAACGAGTCGCGGAGAGTTTCCTAAGTACTCGTAGGCGAAAGGAACGCTGGCGTTTATTATCCTCACAATGACGTCATCCTCCCAGTAGTAGCGCAACTGGGCCAACCACTCGAAATCCGTTTCGTTTATGATCTTCATATCTATCAGCGACTTGACAACATCTTGCGCATGAACGTCTATAGTAATTAGCGCGTTCAAAGTAGTTCGGTTCTGCTTTGAAAGCGGACCTATGTTTAGAGAGGGGTTTACATTAATAATTACAATTACTTATAGATCGTAATTAAGAAATTTTTCTTTTAAGAAAATTTATAAAGATACGTTACTTAAATGCAGTTTTAATAATTAATTTGCATAAATTATTATACTGTTTTAAAAGGTGCTAACAGATTATGAACATTAAAAAAAATCACCTAACTTTTTAGAAAATTTTACTAAAATCTTCGTAAATTTTACGGAAAATGGAGTAAATTTTCCTAAAAATTTCCTTTACGAAATAATTTTCTAATTTTTGTAAAAAAATTTCTGCGTGTACCTTTCACGAGATTAACAACATCGAATATTTGCTTTCTGAGCTTCCGATAAAGTGTCACCATTGCTGATTCCATGTGTACCATCAGGGCGTTCTGCACCTGTATACTCCAATAGATCTGGGAGACGCAAAGCACCACCATACCGGGCCAAGTTCTTACCCAAACAACACGATCATTTAGCTCATAGTCGCGATAGCTCAAGAAAACCTCGTGACGTACGGAAGCTACCATCTGCTCTTCGACCTAAATTTTCCCGGATTTTGCCGAGTTAATTAAATAGGAACGGATTTGCTTGATTGGTAATTAAAGTAAGGCTTTGATAAAGCCGAAATTTTCGAGTGAATGGATGATTAACTTATTCAATTTGTATTTTGAAAAATAAGAATTTTTTTTGAGAACGGTAACAATTTTGTACGTTTTACTATAATTATAATTTTTTTATAGCTTATTAATAATGTCTTTTAAAGAAAATTTTAACTAAAGTTTTTTTAATGAACTATATTGAATGCAAAATGCATCATACGGAACATAAAATTTCTTTTTTGAAAACGTCTGCTAAGCAAATAAGGAAATTACTATTGTAATGTATCTTTTTATGATAGAAAAAATAAGTCATAGTATATAATTATTATCAAGCGTCAAATTATCATCTATGACTATTTTGAATCTTGCATAAGAAATAATTTCTTTCATAAATTTTCCTTTCACAAAGTTACTTGTTACTTTTATTTACGAGTGCATATCCTTGTATCATTCTAAGAATACATGAAATATTTATTTACAATTTTTATCAAATATGCTTGTCTCATAAATAAAAGCACGAAGCAGATACATTTTCTTTCCATTTTTACAAGGTTATCAAGAATTTATATAGAAACTTTTACTTGAACAAGCCATTTCTCTACACAACCGCGTGCAGCTTCGGTCGATATTATTTCTTGCATTGTTATTACTTCGCCATCGTCACTGACAATCGAATAAATCTCGAGTTTATCGGTGAATCTGTAATTTGACAATAATTGTATATTATTCAGAGTTAATATTGAATCTTAATATGTAATGAAAATTTATCGTAAAAATAAAAAAAGAAACAGTATATTTATACTTTTTATGTTTAAATTCTTTAAATATTTCTTATTTTTATTGCTAGTACCAAAAAAATAAGAATTTGATAAGACAACTGCGATTATTTGAGAATTTTTTTCACGGAAGAATTTACGATCTTCCTGACGCGATTAAAATTTAAATAATTATTACGAAGATAAGAATAAATAATGAGAAAAAAAAGCAAAATACCCAAGTTTTGCGATGCCTTCGAAGCACTTTTTTAAATGAGGCTGAACTCGCAGTGGATCCTTTGTTTCAGAGAGTATCTCAAGCATGTCGTCGTTGCTCAAAAAGAAGAACCGAGGAAAATAAAGTCTCTTCTTCTCCAGATAATTCGCGACGCCTTCGTTCACCCGCTCCATCAATTCATTCGCCTCTTTCATCGCTTCATACAAACCTAACTAAAAATTATAGTTTTTATTTTTCAAACAGCAGTTTCATAGAAATTTATGATTTTTGTTTTACTATTGAATTTGTTTTTATCTTTTACAAAATAAATAGTTTGAAATTGTAATTTGTTTTCCATCAAATTGATTAATTTTTTAATAAAAATATATTGTTCAATCATTTTTTATAGGAATAATTAAAACTAATTAAAATAGAAAAAAAAACAGAAAAAAACAAAAATATAAAATTTTAAATAACGTAAAAAAAAAAAATTCCAATCAACCCTGAATTCACATAAAAATAAACTTATCAATCAACTTTCCTTAACAGTCCGGAATTCACAAAGCAATAACAAACAACCATCGCAAATACCCTTTCGCAATTCCCTCCCTCATAAAACATACGCGTTCGCTCCAATTATATCCAACAATCAATACCCGCTCCTTACAACCAGCATTTCCCAGTCTTTCCCAGCGCGAGCTCAAACTTCGCTCGGCCGTAAAACGGCGAGTAAAACAAAGACTTTTATCGGCCGCTCCGGCGCACCTTTACGTAAGTAGACCAACGCGCGAACTTTGACTGAAAAGAGGGGAAAGCTGGCTAAGAGCTTACAGATCCGGCGGTCTCGCGGACTCTTGGCTCCCTGGTGACGCTTTGCATCGCCTTTCGGAAAGTGCCGTCAACTTCGACGAACAGTATGCCCTCCTCGGGGAGCTGGGCCACTATGTCCTTACTCGAGAATATTGGCAGGAGGTACATCCACTGTACTTGCACCTGTTGATGAGAGTTCGGAAGTTTGTGAATTATGTGATGATGGGGTGTGTTGTCGGCGGGGGTTGAGAAGTTTTTTTAATGCAATGAGGGAGTGTTGATTTTGATTTGAAAAGCATTTACTAGGCATGTAATATTAGAGAAGTGGAAATGTTGGAAATTTCGATAGTTCCGAGCTATTTAATTTTCTATTCCAGAAATTTTGTATATTTTAGCTTTGGCGTTATCAAACGTATAATTATTTATAAAAAACATCGAAAACCTTAGCCCATTCATCCAGTGTTCTCTGAATTCTCAGCAAAAGTTCGTAAAACTCCTTAACTTCGGCGGCAATCGGCTTAACAAAGGCGGAGCCCCGCATCGCTTGAACTTTTACAATGTGCTCTTCGAGCAAAGCTTGAATATCATCCAGCGCCGTTAAAATATTTACTTTGCTATCCTTGTAAGGAGTAGTCGAGAATAATACAGCGTCCCACTCTGTCTCCATTTTCTCCAGGAGTTCCTCCAGTCCCAGCTCCTTCGTGGCGCCTACGCTGATCTGCTCGTATCTTTGAGATCGACATCAATGTATATTGAATTTTAGATTAGAGTCCGATACGGAGGAAGTCGAAAGATACGGTTTCTCTACTAATGTACAATAAAGACAAGTTTATTTTATTTTAAATGAAATAGTTTATACTATGTTTATAAAAAAACAGTATTTTTAAAGGCACTTAAAAATTAAACAATTCAAATTTTAATAACTGTTAAAAATTTACAAATAAATAAAAAATTAAGTTAGCAAATAAAAAAATAAATTACATATTGCCCGAAGCTATAAAAACTAAACTTATAAAACCACATACAAATCCATCTGATCTATCAAATTCATGTTAATAATCTTTCTCATGGTGGTGCCGGCATTCGGCGTGAGATCGAAGCCTGCGATACCGCTCATCTCGTCCCAGTGGCGTTGACGCAGAGCCGGATTGCAAAAGCAGAGTACTTGGGGCACGTAGTGCTGAAATACAGCAATAACCGCTAAACTTTAAGCTGTTTCGCTTTGGCAACGAGCTATATAAGCGCGAGCTAGTCTGCTCTCTACTTTGAACCATTTGACATCATCCAGCAGCTGGTGGCAGAGCTTCATGGGAGCCGGCTGGTTCATGGGATCCGGATCGTCCACTGAGCCTTCGAAACTGGCGTAATATGATAAAAGTTATTAAGTGCCTTGATGAAGCTGAAGAAATTGATGTTTTATTTAAGCTTTTTTTGGGATATAGAATAATGGTAAATAATTAAAGTTTCATGAAAGCTTAACTTTAAATTTGGAAAAATTAACAGATATTTAACAATATCACAGCAGGATAAATTATTAAAGCTTCTCATACAAGAATAATTCATTGAAACTTTAATAATTCCCATATAATTAACTATGCTCTTAACAAAACTAAACTAACTAAAACATCATCACCCTAGATAAACAGACCAACATTTACTTTCCCTCCAACTTAAAAAGCCACTACCTACGTGTGAGGATAATTCATCGCCACCTGCATCTTAATCTTCGTCTTGAACGCCTTGCTGGTCTTCGAAAACTCCTGAAAGTACTCCGTCGTCTTGGTGTCAACGGAGCTCGAGTTTATCCACTCGAAGGGTCCATCCAGCCAAACAGCCATATCGCGCTGCCACTGATAGGCTTTTACAATGAGCTCATAGAAGGGTAGGATGGATTGTTCCTTTAGCTCATCAATTCTTGGATACTCGGTGGGTGGGAAGCCAAAGAGGCGCTCTTCCGAATTGATCCAGGTGACGCTGGCGCCCCAGCGGTCCAGGTCGCGCGCGAATTTCCGCATGAACTCGATGTACTCGTGGATGCGCTTGGCGTCGTCCATGTCGTCCATTAATACGAGTCTATGATGAAAAGAAAAATTTGGATAAAGTTTTAAATGTTTTCGTAAATTTAACGTGTGAGATGGTGAATTCTGATGGCTTTCTAAGGCCATCGATTCTCGATACCGTTCGTGATTAATTCAAATCATAAAAACTCAATACAACGTCGCCTAAAATCCTTAAAAATTCTTCCAAAAGGGAGATCTTGCTGAGGCCGCTTGCGTTCGGGAACAAGCAAGTGAGTTCTTTTATTTCCTTAACAATACTTACCCCACTTTTATACTACTATCCAATAAAAATAATATTAATTTTTATTAATCTGGTAATTTTAAATAAAAACTCGAAATTTCAACAATTCAAACTTAATTTAATACAACTCAAATCCCCCCCCCCCCCCTCTTACTTATCTAAACGCGCGCGCGCCGGACCACGCTCGAATTCTCGGAATTCAAGCATTCGCTCACTCGCGAAAAACGGTTAGCGCTCAGCCGCTCGGTACGCGCGTCCGCCCGTTGGCCGAACCCGTACGCGCCCCAAACACACCTCACCTTACCTGGTGCCGCTGCACCAGGTTCACTACCTCACTGTCTCTCCTTATCTCTTACTCACTCACTCCTAGCCGCGATAAGCCGAAATCTCGACGCACGCTAGCCGGTTAACGGCACCGATCTCTATCTTTCTCTCTCTCTATAGATACCCGATTCTCCACTCCTCACATCAAGCTCGCGCACTCACTCACCTTAGCCCTGAAAACAATGAACTCTCTCCCTCTCTCTCTCTCTCCAACGACTCCAGGTTCACCAGGGGATGATGCGCTTTCCAAAAACTCCTGGCTCGCACGGTCTATTCCTCCCTCACGCGGCCGACGTCCACCAATGCTTACGGCAGTGGCCGCGGCTGTAACTCTCGTCGATGCTGTTGTAGCGCTGATACCCATGACCGCGCACCCGAGATCACCACCAAAATTCCCGCTCAAAACCAAACTCGCTCGCGCACTCTACAAAAAAACTCCTATCTCGCTCGGCGGCTCAACAGAAAATGGCGGGGCGGGCTTCTTCTTCCCGCTTTCCCGCCAAGTCTCTCTGCGCCGTCCGCGCTTTCTGCTTGAGAGCAATCTATCTGGCGTCTATTTGCGCCTCGGACACCACTCTCAAGCGCCTTACTGCGCAGTTAGCTCACCATAACTTATTCTATCCTACAACCCCAACTTTCCAAACGCATCTCCATACTCTAGTCGAATCCTATATATCTATTTATGCTTATTATTCCCTATAATATTTCTGAGAATCCTGATACGCGAGTTCACACAGTCCGTGATCCCGATATCGCTAGCCCTAATCCCTACCTTATCGACGCGCGAAATTCAAAATATTCATATGCTCGCTCTTATCGCATTTTCTCTTCAACACGCAAACTCGCTGATTACTTTCGCTTCCAAATTCACCTACGCAGCTCGTTTCTCTCTGACGTTGATCCCCGAAAACAAACATATACACACACGTTTCCTTTAGTAAAAACCTGTTTAATTTATTCCTAATTTGGCCCAGGCATGGATCTCCCTCCTTCAACTATATTTACTCTTAAAAACAATTAAATAGTTCTTTAATTGCCTTGTGACGCAATTCGCGTCACAAATGATAAAAAGATTTGATCGAGGTGAATTGTTATTATGAAGAGTAGTAGGCTAGATTTGTTTTGTTGGAAGAATGTGATTTAAGTTTGAATAAATGCAAATTTTTTAATATCAATTTGCATACATCAATTTATATTTAAAAAATTTTGTTCTATTATTATATGTGTATGTATAGAAATTTGCATTTTTCCGATTTTGAACTTTTATTAAAAGTAATTAACATTTTAAAAGATAAACTTTCACAATTTTAAATGTAGTTATTCCAACTTTGTATAGACAAGTTTAATTCCTCTGGGAAGATTCGAGCTAGTTACAAGATGCGGCAAGTAGATGATTCGCATATGTAAGTTTATAAATAAATACCATAGCGCGGCATTGCTAATGACCTAAGTGTACTTATGAATATTTTCTGTTAGAATCAGATTAGCAGCAACACTTGGAAATGAGTTTTGATTTTTTTAAATACTAAATATTAAATTGGTTAATTTTAATATATTAAGTAAAGTAAATAGTTCTAATGGAAGAAGAATATTGTATTTTTGCAAAATTATCGAAAAATATTTATTTCGTCACATTATATTTGTTAGTTAATATAAACAATTTTTTCTGTAAAAATTATTAGACGGATATTTCGTTATTATTAATATAATTATCTCAAAAAACATACTTATATGACCAAAAAAAGCAAAGATAGTGGTTGCTTGAGATTCGTATTTTATATTTTAAAATGCATAGTCTTATCTTCTACAGTATTCAAGTTATAAAAGCTTGATTTTTCAAATCAGTGATTTATATTCTGACGGGCATTGTTGTTCAAAGTAAACTCATAAAGCGTCAAGACGTAAAATGAAAAATAGAAAAATAGAGCGCTCCGTATCTGAACTTTTTCTTATTCTATTCTTTGCTCCATTGATCAAAACTAAATTCCAGGTAAACATTGAAATAAAATGCTCTCAAAACGCAAAAAAGTTATCAAACAAAATCCCTTCAATATAATCAGCAAAACTGCCAGTCCCCTTTGTCCTTCAATTACCAGCCCTTTCACTAAACTAAACAAACACCCCCCATAAAAGTCAAGCCAGCATAAATCCAAGATCGCGAACCCAAAGCTCATCCAGCGCTGTAAAATAATATACTCCCCAACTTAACCCGTAAATCGCACCGGTAATCCGGCTATCCGGCTCTGACTACGTCACCTGGGAAACATATCCTCGACCTGCTTATTCAAGTTGATTATCGTGTTCTGCAGTCTCTCCTCGAGCTCGAACTTTTTGCTCTCGTAGAGCATGCTGTTTTTCTCGAGGATCGGCTTGATGCGCTGCAGCCAGTTGACTGTCGTGTTGTTGAGCTCGAGGTGGTCCTTGTCGAGCGACGTCATTTCGAAAAGAGACGCCATCATATTGATTGATTGGGTTATTGTCTTGCGTAGGCTTTCGTAAGTTTTTGTCGTCACGTGCAGCATGTAGCGACCTTTGGATTTTGATAGGAGGGATTGTTAGCGTGATGGTAGTTGTAGTAATGTGCATGATTTGGTTTGAACTTAATTTTGTAAAAAAATAAATAAATTTAAAAAAAGTAAGGTTCAAATGAATTCTAGAATTTTACATATATTTTATGTTTGAAATATCGGGCATTATCAATAGTTTCACAACTAAATGTGAAATATCAAAAAATTAAATAAACTAAGAAAACTTCCAGCTGTGATCGTAACATTTCCATATATTTAAAATCCACGATAAGCAACAGCATTAATTTTCTTTCCAAACTATTCATTACCACCTAAGTAAATCTACATAAATTTAAATACAAATTAAATACCAAGCTCTAGTAGCTCTTCAGTTTCGGGCGGAATGTTGAGGGCCCTTTCAGCGATAGCTTCGAATTCCCCGCAAATAGCGAGATTGAAATTCCTGTGCCTTACTACCAGTTCACTTATTATGTGCTTCCTAACTTCATCAGTGTAGAACTTCAGTCCGTTTTTCGCGTCCTCTTGGTACAACTTGCAGTTGGGAAAATACTCGTTTTCCGTCTATCATATTTTATTTAAAATTAGAAACGTAATTTACTTGATGTGTATTTTTTATCCATAAAACCATAAAAATGTATAAACCCCGCGAAAACATTATCCGCCGCCACGTGCCATTTTTCAGCAAAATTTTCCCGAAAATACAACTTTTTTATTTCCCCTCTGTTTGAATAATTCAAATTCAGCGGGGAAGCTTTAAAGCTCGGCTATCTAGGCGAGCCAACAGTGTTACGTGGAAACCGAGCCGTACGGCCGCAGCGCGGGAGCAGCCAGCGCATGCATTAATTACCAATGTAAGCAGAAGTGTCGGTAAAGTCCGAAAATCAAACCAAGATAACTCGGCTGGAAATCCACGAGCTAACTGATTGAGCCGCGTATTCAAGAGATGTTTCGAACTATTCGCGCGCTTATTTGGAAATTAGGTCGCTCAAATTCAATTACACGCCCGAACTTTTCCAATAAATTTTCTTTTCTTCAAGCTTACATATATTAAAGTGTAAAAAATTACGCAAACATACCATCCCATGGACATGAGCCACCGATCGATTAAACTCCTCCAGCTTAAGTAGACACGTCTCGAACTCTTTGTTCTCAACTATCCTAGCCACCTGCGTATTCTGCGACTCGGCGTCGTAAACCAGCCTGAACTGCTCCTGCAGGCCCTCGACGTGCTTGACGAGCGGTGCGAAAGCTTCGTCCAGGATTTTTTCGAGCCGCTGATGGCAGTCGGCTATGTACCAGTCGGGCAGCTGGACGTCGGCGTTGTCCGGAGCTTTGGGCAGTTTGGCGAAGTACTCGAGGGAGGGCAGATTTTTGGCCGATTGGGAAATCGTGTCGATGAAGGAGTGGAAGGTGGCGTAGACTTCGGGCATCAGGGGACTTATGAACAGGTCGTTGTTCTCGCATTTGAGGCTCAGCTGGTGGGAGAGTGAAAGTTGTAAGGGAAGATGTCGTGGAGAATTATTAAGAAATATTTTGTTTGAATTCGGAATTTTTATTTTAAGACGGACTTATTGGGGTAAGGATGTTAATTTGATTTTTAATGGAGTGTGTATGATGAAGAATTTATTTTCTGCTGCGTTATTCGCTTTTCAATTTATTCGTTTTGCGAGTTAATTAAGGCAGTTCGAATATGAGATTTAATCTGAGATATATTAAAGCGTAATGTGCGATTATCCTCTTCAACGGCAAATTAGTTCATTCTTAGCTTGATTAAGCTGGAATAGCGTAGTAGAAAGCCTTTTAACTTAATATTAATTAGCGTTGAGCTAAAAGATTCTTGATTGACTATTTATTTT